>OX940954.1:23185932-23350932 GCA_954870475.1 Euphrasia confusa
AAAGCTAAGTGGGAGAGGGATTGGAAACAATGCCATGGTCTCCATTGCTGTTCTCTTGGTGACTTTTATGGACTTTTGAAGTTCGTATAGACAAGTCATTGGAGGAGAATTCTTGTAATTCCTCTTACGAGAAACATTGATTGAGTTTATCAAACAATGCCTAATTTGTCTTTCTGAAACTGATTTCAAGTCGACTCATTCTCACCCCGGGGATTGGAATGGAGCCAAAGCCACTTGGTCACGTGGATGACACAAATTATAGACTTTCGGTCCATTTTTGAAATGGATCGATTGTCTGCTCGGCTCCCTCATTCTATGAGAGATAGGGTTGTTCGCATGGTGAATCGCTGGTTATGATATCATGTTCAAACTCAAGATGGTGTTTAGACATGACATAGGCGGCTAGACAAGAAGCGATGAGGATACTCATAAAGGCCAGTCGCTTCGAGGAAACGCTTAAAAACGTTTTTGAGATGATTGACCTTTTAGACGAGTTGAAACGGAAATCGCAAGCTCTTGTAGCCAATGCCATAGGTTTCGAACCTAAGGGTAAAATCGGGAGAAAGGAAAAGCAAGCAAAGAAACCCAGTGGTCCTAAGTTGCTTAGACCACGAGATGGGACGAGAAAGCCAAGAGGCAAGTATTCTCGATGCAAACAGTCTGGGTACTGGAAGTCTGATTATCCTCTCAAAGAAAGTACGAAATTTTCTTTAGTCGTAAAACATAGTCAGTGGTATTATCTACCAGAACCTGGTATGTAGATATGGAACCACTGACGGTATGTGCATTTTAAATGCAAGGGTTCCAGGAAACTCGACGACTTAGAAAAGAAGAAATCGTAGTCTACATGGGCAATGCTGTAGAGGAGGCAGCAGTTGCAGTGGAGGACATTTTATAGGATTTCATTTTGAGTTATTGCTTTTATGTACCTTTAATTTTAGAAAGAACTCTGTTCTGGATTTCATAAATTTAAAGAATGGATATTTTATTTCTTTTAATCATTTGATGGTTATAAGAAGAAATAATGATATTATCTATTTTGGTACATTAGCTAGCAATATATAAATGATGAATCCTGAGTCCACCACGATGCAACGAACCGTTATACAGAACTCGTTTTACTAATAAGAGATTTCTTTATTAAATCATTTATACTTGTGGATTCTTATGCTAAGTCATATTTATTCAAATAAAAAGTTCAAAGGTCGAAAATTGATTGTAAGATCAATTAAGTTGAAGGAATGGACCTTCCGACCTAAGAATCTAATTTGGAAGATAATACGACTAAGCAATCCTTTATGGATATAAGATATAAGATCCGGACAAGTATTAGAATTGATTGACTCCGATTTATGATCAGAGCTTGGGATTGGATCCCAAGTGACTACACCATACAAACCTCTGTAGGATTGGTGTGTCGGAAATAAGAAATGGAACTCTTATAGAAATAGTAAAAGCATGAGTTAAACGGAACTACCTATGTTCTATGGATATTTCTTGGAAACAACGGCACATTCAAATGTGGTTGTAGAATGTCCTAGAAGAACAAAAGGTGTGTGTTCGATAGTACTATGAACCAGAAGGACGTTATAAGTTCTAACGCCCGGTTCTTAGAGGAAGACTATTAGATGAACCACAAGCCCAAAATGACATGATACTTCTGAAAAGAGAGAAAACGATTAAGACTTAGAACCAGCTTAACCGAGTAGCGGTACACCACTAACTGCACCTACTGTTATTACTGTTTATACACCGGAATGCCGTTGTAGTGGGAGGTTGTGTGACAACCGGAGATATTCATAAGACTAGGAGAGTTTTCGGACTCTGGACCTAGTATACATGAAATCGATCCCTGGATCTACATAGAGGCAGTACTAGATCTAAATGTGCCTTCTTAGAGAACAATAAGGATTATTGTTAAAAGGCGAGATCATTTAGAGTACAAGCTTAGTTGATCCATTTATGGATTGTAACAAAGCTAGAGTTCGTGGAGCTTGCGCATTGATGAGATAGTCCATTTGATGGATTCATCAAAAGGCATTGACGAATCGTGTGTATGGGAAACGTGATGGAAACAAGGTGGTGTTTCTCGGAGGTTTTATGTAGATAACATTTTATCATTGGTACCAATGTAAATATGTTGTCAGACATAAAATGATGGTTGTCTAGAAAAATCGATACATGAGATAAAGAAGAAGTTAGAGCATGTTCTTAAGATCTAGGATCTCAAGAAAAGAACATTGTACTTCTCTAGATATCTTATACGATTATGGTTCGTTTTAACATGCAAGATTCCGAGAAAGGTTCGTTACCTTTCAGAGACGGAATGCATCTATCTAAAGATATGTGTTTTGGAACACAAAAGGAGATAGAAGCAATGAAAGCGGATTCCTACACTTACAGTGAGGAAAGCTTAATAAATGCATTGTTAAAAACAAGAACCTGATATTGGCTATGCGGTTAGCATAGTGGGAGGATATCAAGGTAATCCTGGAAAGAAATACTTGACTGCTGTAATGAACATTTTAAGTACTTTCGAAGTACTGGAAACTATGTTCTGGATTACGGAGCAGACAAACATTTCCTTTGGATTACATTCTCTTAGATTTCTAATCGAATGAGGACCGGTGTAAGTCGATATCAGGCTATGTGTTTCACTATTGAAGGAGAAGGAGTTTTAACATGGAAGAGTGATAAGCACGATGCTTTTCGGACTCTACCATGGGTAACCAAATAAGCGGCCTCAGAGGCAGCAGAAGTTTTGGTATAACTCCGGGATAATCTCTGGGACTTAGATGTGATTCTTAATTTGCCAAAGGCTATGTAAATAGCGGTGCGATGGCAAATGGTAAGATCACAAGTCCATAAGTGTAAGATAACACATAGTGCAAGTACCACCTGATACGAGTCATCGTCGAGGGAGACGACGCTGTAGTCACCAAGATAACTTCAGAGCGGCAACCTAGATTGCTCATTCACATAGTACTTCTTGGAAGTACAACTTAAGCACGTGATGAGTATGGGAGACGGGAGTTTGGAGGAAATGACTAGACCTTAGTACAAGTGGGAGATTGTTGGAGTTGTGTACTTAATGTCTAGATTTAAGTAACGGAAACTCACGATCCATTGCCACTAATCTATTTAATTAAATAAACAATTATTTGCATTTAATTATTTATAATTAAATATATGCAAATTATAGTCCTGAATTCTATACGTTGTAGTTAGTATGGTGTGTCGGGCCCACACAGAAGATCATACTATCGGTTACTCGTATTTAATCGAACAGTTGCTCACGACCTAGATGGACACGGACCAATCCATTGGTATAGTCGTTGTGTGAGAGAGAAAATGATCTGTCTTGATTATTTTATCACACTTGTACACTTGGTGTATTGAGCGGATCGTTTGAGATTTATCGATTAGGATTGCCGGCGATAATTGATTTAAGTCTCAGTGTATTTTATTCTTAATCCCCGATACTATTGCGGGTGTGTATATTTAATATAAGTGACTTTGATTTTCCAAAGGAATTGACCGGTTTAATCATTGGGCCAATTACCGGTTAAGTTGGGTCGCTATATTTTATATATGACATGCCGTGAATACTTGACGGGAAAGTGTATCCCGTAAGGGTTGATAATATCCCCGAGATGAGTTCATAAGGAATTATTATGTAAACCCTGCAGGTGGATTTGTTCCGCATAATAATTAAGGTTGAATGGTACTAGTCTCGGATATAAGAGATGAATAAATTAATTAGCAATAAATTAATTTTATTCATGGATATTTATATCT
Organism: Euphrasia confusa; assembly: GCA_954870475.1. Classification (NCBI taxonomy): domain Eukaryota; kingdom Viridiplantae; phylum Streptophyta; class Magnoliopsida; order Lamiales; family Orobanchaceae; genus Euphrasia; species Euphrasia confusa. The sequence continues at coordinate 23,189,731 of OX940954.1, forward strand.
TAAATACACGGAATAAATAATACTACCGGAGAAATATTATTTGATATAATATGGTTTAATATTGTGAGTGCAATTAATTTATATAGTGGAAAATAAATTAATTAATAATAGTAAGGATTAATAGATTTGGGCTTGGACTCAATTTAATCACTATTATTGGAAGCCCAATATTCCACCTCCTTAAGATCCCCTACGTAGCCTATAAAAGCACTACATGGTCTTCTCTATTCTCATAACTTGAAGAACACAATTCTAGAGAGAGAAAGGAGAGAAGGAGATCCATAGAGTTCGGAGGATCGTCGCCCACCCGACGTTCGAACGAGTGCAAGGAATACGTGGGAAGATCTCAATGTCATCATAAGATCTCGATTCTCCGCACAACGAATCGAAAGGTGAATTAAATTTCCGCAATTTAATTCAAGTTTATTGAATCAATTATCGAAAAACAAGATCCAAATATCGAACCCCGGATTATACGAACGATCACGCGGTGGTGGTGAAACCACCGGACCGCGGGATCGCCCGACTAGGGTTTTGAGGGCGCGCGGAGGAGAGACCCGCGGCTGGGCCGCGGGCATGCGATCGATCTTACGATCGATCGCTGGGGGCGCGGGATGGTGCCGCACCCCACCCCACCTCGACGGTGGGGATCTCCCAGGCGGCGGCGAGTCGCCGGACTCGCCGCGGGGGCTGCTGGGCAGCCCCACCCCAATCGATCGATCGATGCGATCGGTAATCGCATGGAGCCCCGCTCGCGGGGGCTCGGCTGGGGCAGCGGCGTGCCTTCGGGTGCGTCGTGTCCTCGGTCGTGCTCCGGCGCGTGCGGTGGTGTTCGCGTGATCTCCGGCGAAGGGTTTTTGATCGGGCTATGGTTTCCGCAATTTTTAATAGCCCGGGATATCGAATTCCAACAGGAGATTGATGGAGTTGTATACTTAATGTCTAGATTTAAGTGATATGAACTCCCGATCCATTGCCATTAATCTATTTAATTAAATAAACAATTATTTGCTTTTAATTATTTGATAATTAAATATATGCAAATATAGTCCTAGATTATATACATTGTAGTTAGTATGGTGTGCGTCGTCACACGGAAGATCATACTATCGGTTACTCGTATTTAATCGAACAGTTGCTCACGACCTAGATGGACACGGACCAAGCCATCGGTATAGTCGTTGTATGAGGGAGAAAATAATCGGTCTTGATTATTTTATCATACTTGTACACTTGGTGTATTGGGCGGATCGCTTGAAATTTATCAATTAGGATTGCCTTTGATAATTGTTTTAAATCTCAGAGTATTTTATTCTTAATCCCCGATACTGTTGCTGGTGTGTATATTTAATATAAGTAACTTTGATTTTCCAAATGAATTGACCGATTTAATTATTGGGTCAATTACCGGTAAGTTGGGTCACTATATTTTATATATGACATGTCGTGAATACTTGACGGGAAAGTGTATCCCGGAAGGGTTGATAATATCCCCGAGATGAGTTCATAAGGAATTATTATGTAAACCCTGCAGGTGGATTTGTTCCGCATAATAATTAAAGTTGAACGGTACTATTCTCGGATAAAAGAGATGAATAAATTTATTATGCAATAAATAAATTTTATTCATGGATATTTAAATCTTAAATACACGGAATAAATAATACTACCGGAGAAATATTATTTGATATAATATGGTTTAATATTGGGAGTGCAATTAATTTATATAGTGGAAAATAAATTAATTAATATTAATGGGATTAATAAATTTGGGCTTGGGCTCAATTTAATCATTAATATTGGAAGCCCAATATTCCACCTCCTTTAAATCCCCTACGTAGCCTATAAAAGCACTACATGGTCTTCACAATTCAACACACCATAAGAATATCATACTTGATATTCTAGAGAGTTCGTGAAGGAGATCCATAAGAAGTTCGGAGGATCGTCGCCCACACGACGTTCGAACGAAGTGCAAGGAATACGTGGGAAGATCCGAAGGTCTTCAAACCATCTCGTTTCTCCGCACAACGAGACGTAGGTATAATCGTAAACCCCCTCTTATGATTATGCGTTTTATTAATCGTAATATATACATGAGCTCACGATCCGGGAAATGTACGAACTTCGGGGACGGGGATTCGAGATCCCCGGCGAAGATCGAGAGGGGCGGCCGAACCCTAGGGTTCGACCGCCGCGACGGGAGAGGGCCCCGACTGGACGCCGGGGACACACGATCGACCATGGTCGATCGTCGGGATGCCGCGGGCTGGTGCCACGGCGGATCCTGGCCACCCCTCGCCGCCGGCGCGTGCCACGCGAAGCCCTCGGCTGAAGCCGAGGGGCGATCGAGCCCGTGAGCTCGATCGCGGGTGTGCTACGGGGTCACCCGTAGCTGCCCCGTATGTGCTACGGGTTCGCCCGTAGCTGCCCCGTATGTGCTACGGGTTCGCCCGTAGCGGGAGTGCGGGGCTTAACGCCCCGCTAGCAGCGAGCCCGTGAGCTCGCTGCGGGGCTGCTACGAGCAGCCCCGGGGATGCCTCGTGCATCCCCAGCGATCGGTACGAGACCGATCGCGAGCCCCCTCGTGGGGGCTCGGCTGGATGCTCGCGGCCCTCGGGCCTCGCTGGGTGTTCGGTCGGGCCCCGGCTCACGCGGCGGTTCGCGGTTGGTTCTCCGACGATCGAGGATTTCGGTCGGGTTGTCGGTTTCTGCAATTATTTGATAACCCGGGATATCGATTTCCAACACAGACAGCGAAAGAGTTTTTCGAGAACATGGATCCAAAGAATAGGGCCAACGTGTACTTCTCAGGGAAGAGATACGGAGAGATGTCATCCAACGCCGCGGAGTCGTTCAATAAATGGATCATGGAAGCCCGATATCTACCGATCACGGCATTGGTCAACAACATCAGGCTGAAGGTGATGACCTTTTTCCACGGTATGAAAAAATATCCATCTCAAACACTGATAGCCATTTATTAACACTGTTAGCCCTTGTTCAAACACTGACTGCCCTTGTTTAACACTGAATCAGACAGGGGGGCCAGGAGCAGGGAATGGACTTCGGCTTTCTGCCCGTCTGTTGAAAAGACACTGAGTAAAGCCGTCAATAAAGGCAGGAAATGGGTGGTTGTGGGGTCGTCCGAAATGGTTTTCAAAGTGCAGTGCGTTCCGTCCGTCGTGGTCAATATTGCGGATATGACGTGCACCTGCTGTCAGTAGCAGATTACAGGGGTTCCGTGTTCCCACGCAGATGCGTGCATTCTGCGGTCCAGGAAGATGATGGCCTCGTTCTTGGACAAGTTTTACCATGTAGAGAGCTACGCCAGGTCTTATGCCGATCATCTTCAGCCGGTTTCCAAGTTTGATCAACCTTCGAACGTACCAGAGAACGTCCTAATCGAGCCGCTAACATCGAAGAGGCCTCCTGGAAGACCTAAGAAGAAGAGGATTCCGTCTAAGGGTGAGCACATCCCGAGAGCCATGAAGTGTGGGAGGTGCGGACGTGTCGGCAATCACAACAAGAAAACGTGCACAGAGCCTATACAATAGTTGTCGGCAATTTACCCTAGGCCTTTTCTTATTGGATTTTGTTGTTTTTTGACATGATTCTGTGATCAAACACTGAATGGGGTGAAAAGACACTAACTTGTGATCAAACACTGAATGGGGTGAAAAGACACTAACTGTCAGTGACAGACACTGTTTGGCTCATAAACACTCTGACCGTCATTAAAAAAACACAGGATTTAACATTATGTGATTTGTTTTTGTTCAGTTATGCTCTTAGAGTGTTTTAATTGTTCTTGTGTTGTTATTTTTGCATTTGCTTGTTTTTTAATGTTGCAATTCAATAAGTTTTAAATGCTGACACTGAGTAGACAAGATTAAAACTGATAACACTGAAATACAGAATAAACACTGATGCAATCCAAGGACCCCGATTAGTCAAAGTGTTCGTTTTTAGGTCGGGACGAGGGTCAGACGTGAGCCGAGGACGCGCCGAAGTGTTCGGGGAGCATTTTGGCTTGGTGTTGGCCGACACCATATCCATGTCGGCCGACAATAGGCCAAAAATCTATATTCTGCGAAACCCGAGGCTCAACACGAGGATCAACTCTCACTTCGGGTCAAATGTCGGGCGACAGAGAATTTGCAATACGACAACGTCGGGCGACATTGGAATGTCGGGCGACAGAGAATGTACACTACTACAACGTCGGGCGACATCTTCACAAAATGACAGCAGCGGCAGATTTTAGGGTTTTTCAGCGTTTTTATTGTTTTTCTTTCCTTTTTCTTTACGTTTATGTTTCGTTTTGCCTATATAAAGGCTTCTTAAGACCATGTTACAAGATAACTTAATTTTGATGATGAATAAATATATTTTTGTGAGTTTTTATTAAATCTCTCTTGGGTTCGAATTCTACCCGATTATCCAAAGAATTCAACCGACGAATCAACGAAGCGATCCACCCTTCGTTCGTGTGTCTTCATCATCCCCGAGTTGCTGCGTCGATCACGTGTTGGGGTCTAGGGTTCCGTCCTTAGATTATTTCACGAATCAGATTCAGAGGTTTTGGGACTTCCGCCGGTATCTTTCTATCTTTCAATTCTTCGTTCATCTTCTATCTTTCTATCCCCGACGAGGTACGTATCATTTGGTATCAGAGCCCAGGTTCGGGTTCAAATTTTTACGTAACCTCGTTTCGTTTTTCTTTCTTTCTTTCGTGTTTTCTTCTTATTTCTTCGTTTCTTTCTTCTTTCTTATTTTAAAAAATATATATATATATATATTTTTTATTTTTTTATTTCGAATTTACTGTTCATCTTGAACAGTTACTGTTCATCCGAAATTAAAAAAAAAAAATTATTATTATTATTATTTATTCTCGATTATTCTTTTTGTTGCTGTTCATCGATTCGTTCAGCAATTTAAAGTCATTTCGTGGATTTTTGTTGGAGCTGAATTCGACCGGTAGATTGGGAGAGTTCGATTCTTGAGAGAGAGAAAGTGAGAGGAATACGGGCGTGAGTGACTTACCATATTGAGTGATACACGAGAGTGGTGAGGAATTTTCTATTTTGTTTCTAACACTTTTGCAGGTTGACTGAGATGGATCATCCCCAAGCTAAGCTCATCGTGGAGAAGGCGATTGCACGGTTCGAAAGGATGATTACATCGAAGATGAAGGTGGTGAATGAGCGACTTACCGCCTTAGAGGAGGAAGCTCATCGTGATGATGCATGGAATCGAAGAGGTGGCAGCGGATACCGAGAAGTTCAGAATGGCCATCATCGAGTCCGTGATCGTAGTCGGGAGTTTCGTGATGAGAGGAGGTCCAGAGCTGAGCGTTTGGACGACGAGAGGAGGGCCAGAGCTGAGCGTTGGGACGAGTGTTGGAGCGATATTAGGCGTCAGAGGGAGGAGCGGATACAAGCGGCACTGAAGCCTGGGAGACTAGCGACTGATGACGAAGGCGAGAAACCAGCACCGAAGGCAGTGGTGGAGTCCGAAGAAGAGTCGGTCTTGGTGTATTCCGAGGAAGATTCGGCTTCGGAGGAGTCCGTTAAAGAGTGCGACGAACCAGCACCGTCGGTTTCGGTGGATTCTGACATCGAGGAGGAGTCGGTGGGGTCCGACATCAAGGAGGATTTGGTGGAGTCCGAGGACCTTCCGCCATTGGAGTTACCCATGGTGAAACAAGCAGAGAAAGAGGGGCAACCGACGTTGGTGATGTTGGGCAAGAAGGAGATGATTACCACTAGCGTTTTATTCTCTCTACACACTTCTACTCCTTATGTTTTGCAGGAAATTCATGACGTCTTCCTTGACGATAAATCTCCCGGTGTTCCACTACATCGAGGGTGTGAGCTGCAGACTAACGTAGTTCCGAGCTTGTTCGTGAGAGTGGTGTTCGAGCCTGGCATCGACGTGGATTTGAGGACAAATCCTCTTGAAGAGGAGGGGAATGATGCAATCCAAGGACCCCGATTAGTCAAAGTGTTCGTTTTTAGGTCAGGACGAGGGTCAGACGTGAGCCGAGGACGCGCCGAAGTGTTCGGGGAGCATTTTGGCTTGGTGTCGGCCGCACCATATCCATGTCGGCCGACAATAGGCCAAAAATCTATATTCTGCGAAACCCGAGGCTCAACACGAGGATCAACTCTCACTTCGGGTCAAATGTCGGGCGACAGAGAATTTGCACTACGACAACGTCGGGCGACATTGAAATGTCGGGCGACAGAGAATGTACACTACTACAACGTCGGGCGACATCTTCACAAAATGACAGCAGCGGCGGATTTTAAGGTTTTTCAGCGTTTTTATTGTTTTTCTTTCCTTTTTCTTTACGTTTATGTTTCGTTTTGCCTATATAAAGGCTTCTTAAGACCATGTTACAAGATAACTTAATTTTGATGATGAATAAATATATTTTTGTGAGTTTTTATTAAATCTCTCTTGGGTTCGAATTCTACCCGATTATCCAAAGAATTCAACCGACGAATCAACGAAGCGATCCACCCTTCGTTCGTGTGTCTTCATCATCCCCGAGTTGCTGCGTCGATCACGTGTTGGGGTCTAGGGTTCCGTCCTTAGATTATTTCACGAATCAGATTCAGAGGTTTTGGGACTTCCGCCGGTATCTTTCTATCTTTCAATTCTTCGTTCATCTTCTATCTTTCTATCCCCGACGAGGTACGTATCAAACACTACCAACACTGAATAGACAGAATAAACACTGTGTAGACAGAACAAAAGCTTAATTCAACCAATTACACAGAATAATGAACAAAAAACATTTTTTTTTTTACAGAAACTCAATCCAAACACAATCATAATCATGTTCATACATTTACAGAAAAATACTTCTTGTTTTTTCAACCAGAACTAAACAAACAACGCAAAGCCACACACTACTTGTCCTTCATGGTCTGGATGGTTCGTATCACGTGAGCCTTGAATTCTTGGAACTCTTCCGTCCTGACCTTGTCCGGAATGGCCTCTTTCTTCAGAATTTTCTCAATGTAATAGCATACGTACAAAGCACATTCATTCCTGGACACACACAGACACAGAGGAGTTAAAAAAAGAAACACTGATACTGAATGCATAAATAAAACACTGAGTGCATAAAATGAACACAGAAACACAACACTGAATGGGTTAATTATGCACTGATACTTACAGAGTTGGGGTTTGCTGTGGGAGAGGCTTCACGACCTCGATTTCATGTATCGGGAAACCATACTTCCCCGCTTTCTCAAGCATTTGGCCCACGTTGGTTTCTACCTTTTCCTTCTGAAACGTATGAAACAAAACAGTTTATCAGTTATCATTACAAAGGGAATTTTTTTAAATATCGACTAAAATACAGTAGACGTACCAATTCCGCTGCATTCGCTATGTAATGGTCCTTCGATTTCGGCCCCCTGGGTTGAATAGAGTTGTAGAATCGCCATTTTTGTTGGACGAAGTCGCAGAAAACCAGCGTCCAATGGTTCGGAGCTCTATTCTTTCTCAACCCAGGCGACACAATCGGGAGCATTATCATCCCTTTTCGCACGCACAGGATCATTTCTGTGATTGTTTTGTACAATTTCTCGTGGTCATGACTTCCCATGACAATGGAGGTCTGCGAGAAATAAAAATAAAAAAACATAAAAACAGAGTTGTTAAGGAGAATGAATTCAATGAGCACTGAACAGGACATTATAACACTGAATGTCACATAAAAACACTGACTGTTGATGATAAACACTGATCAACCATCGATAACACTGAATAGCACATATAAACACTGAATAACACATTAAAACACTGAATAGCACATAAAAACACTGACAACCCCTAACACACTGTATAACCAATAAAAACACTGAATACAAAGGTAGAAAGACTCACCCAACTGTGCCCGGGGAGTATCAGAGCCTCCAACTTCTTGTTGTGGTCTCGATGCAGCGACTCAGCAAAGGCGTCGACCACATGATTGCTAATGAAGGTGCACTTCATTATGTCGGTCATGTCAGACACCGAAACAACCGTGGATATACGGGGAAAGTACCTCATTGTCGACCTGATTTTCAAAAAGGAAAAAAGCACATTCTTAGCAAAAAGAAAAAAAAAAAGAAAGAAAGAAAGAAAGACAGAATGTGTGAAAGAAAGAAAGAAGAGAAACTTCACTTACATTTTTTGGTTGCTGCCGTGCAGGATAATTTTGTCGAGGATGTCCGGCTCCAATTCGAATCCGCAGTTCTGATCAAATTTTTTGTTCACGTCGACCAAGAAATTGATATGTTCGTCATTGAAATCAGTGCAGATCGGTTTCTGGCTTGCTGCCACCTTTTTACCCTTCTTGATCGCCTTTTTCTTGGCGGCAGGGGGATCGTACTCAAAATCATCGTCATCACCGTAGGCTGGCTTCCTTTTCCTGTCCTTGACCCGTCGTTCCATCGACCTGGTCTTCGCCTTGCTCGAAGACTCTATTTTTTCGGTTTCCGGTCTCAACGGGCTTCCTTTTTCTTCATCATCCTTGTTGCCGTCAATCTCGTAGACGCACAACTCTGCCTGGAGACTTAAGATTTCTTCTTCTCGTGCCTTGACGGTCTTCTACAGACTCTCGATCTCGGCTCTATAGACGCTTTCTTGTGCTTTTATGGACGCCTCCAGAGACTCGAGCCGAACTTTATCGTAGTCATTCAGGACCGTCGAGCACTGAAGGTCAACCAACACATTCTTCAAAATTTCCACTTCATCCTCGAGCTCTTTCACTCTAGCCCTCAGAAGTTGCACTTCCTCCTCACCGGAGCTTCCAGCCTCGCCTGCCCCGGGGTCCTCGGTCTGGTGCTGCCTCTCTGGATGATTCTGATCATTCAACTTGATCAATTCTTCCTCGAGCTCTTTCACTCGTCGTGCTCTCGAGCTTGGATTGGAGATCCCTCACAGTTTTGGAGAGAGATTTATTCTCCGACAGGAGGTTGTTGAGCAACTTATCAGCTTCAGCAGCAGAAACAGCAGTGCGTTCCTCATCGGGCTGCTGTTCAGAAGGCCCACCCTCCTCCGGGACTATGCAGGTCATCTCCTGATGCCCGGAAGAATTGTCGTCGTCTTCCCCATCGGACGACTTGTCTCCAGAAGGCCCGCCCTCCGGGCCTTTTCCTTTTTGTTCCTCTTCCTCTTCCTCCTCATCAGAGCCCGGATGCTCGTCATCATCACTCTCCTCTCCAGAAGACAGCTCATCAGGCTGCTTGTCATCCTCTCTCTCCGCCGCACGCGGAGCGTTCACGAATGCTTTATAAAAAGGTGGCCCTTGTACGCATTAGAACTCAAAAAAACATCATCCTCAAGTGAGTGACACAGAATGGCAATTTTATGCACTGAATATCACAATTATCCTACTTTGACACTGAATGGCATTAATAAGCACTGAACATCATTCATGTCCATCCATAAGCACTGTATGCATGAATATTACACTGAATGCAAGCAATAAACACTGAACCATAATATTTCACACTGTTCAATCAGAATGACCCTGACATTGAATCATAAAACAAACAAACTTAAAAGAAGAAAGAGAGAAGATATTTACCGCCTCGTCCGCAAGGCCCGCTAGAGACTCCTTGGTCACATTCGAAAGATCAGGGAGATGCCAGTTCAGGACCCGGGGGAGGTGCTCGTTCTCCAGCCTGTTTGCCAGCTTCGTGTGCTCACACAACCAGAACTGCACAAAAAAAACTCAAGTTAAATATCAAGGAATGAAAAATAAAAAGACGGAAAGTAGAAGTACAGTAAGACGAAGGTGAAGAACATCAAGTAGAAGCACATACCAGTAGCAGTATCGTGAGCCTTGTTTTTCTGCAGGTTGTCCCTGTACAGAGCTGTCGAGTCGCAAAGGGCCTTCAGAATCGCCTCGCCCCAGTTGTAGCTCTGCATCGAGTCCAAATCTTCCACATAATCCAACCATTTCCATTGGATTGTGACTGAGGAAGTGGAGAAGAAGACAGTGCCGATCACTATCAACGACAGGAGCCGAGCTACATAAGCAAGAGCCTCAGGCTTGCGACTCTGACGCTTCACCAAACTCTCAAGCTTTTCCTTCAGTAGCTTCGGTTGCAGCGTCTTCTCTCCCGGAAACATCCTCTCCCTGAACCTGCTATTACGCTTGGCCCTGGAAGTAATATCGAGCTTCCTACTGCCGCCAACGATGCCGAAAATATGATCGACATCCTCGGGAGTGATCCGGACTTCTTTGCTGCCTAGCTTTATCGTACGAGCACCGATATCCATCTGCTCCAGTACGGCAGTTATCGCTGCGTCGCTCTTTCGAGTGTTGAAGATGGTCAGCCTCTGATCCTTGATGCTCTTGAACAGATGGTAGAATGGGGTCTTCTTCAAATAGTCGTCGTGGCTCACTTTCAGATTGTCCTTGATATCATCAAAAGTCCTGATGATGGTGAGCAAGTTGGACCTCATCTGATCATAGTTACTGGAAAACCAAAACACACACTGATGTGAGTACAACACTGAATGCACACACAAAGCACTGAATGGCACATAAAAGGACTGAGTGAGATGCAGAGACACTGCATGACAGTACAAGTACACCATGTTGGCACTGAATGAGACTCATAGACACTGAGTGGCATGTATATGACACTGGATGCCATGTGAATACACTGACTGACACACAAGGACACACAAAGGCACTAGACATGCAGTAAAAATGGCATGTAGCACACTGAGTAGCATGCAGAGGCACTGTGTGACATGTAAAGAAACTGAACAGGCATATACAACACTGAACAGAACATAAAAACACTGAACATCCACCAAAAACACACAATCAAACTGAGTGGCCATGTAAATACACTTAGTGGCATGCAGAGGCACTGGGTGACATGTAAAGACACTGAACATGCATATACAACACTGAACAGAACATAAAAACACTGAACAGCCACCAAAAACACACAATCAAAACTGAGTGGCCATGTATTGACACTGAGTGGCATGTAGAACACTAAAATGGCATGTACAACACTGAACAGAACATAAAAACACTGAACATCCACAAACACACACAATCAAGCTGATCAACACATAATCACACCGAACCTCCATCAAAACACATAAAAAACACACAATCAATGGAAATTAACATATTGAAAGTGAAAATCGAATTAGGGTTCGAAATACTTACTTCCTCTCCTTCTTCTCGCCGGCGGAAGGCTGAGGGCTAGGGCTCGCCTTCTCTTCACTCGACGGAGTGTACTGAACAAGCCTCCGTTCAGTGTTTTCGGAAGCAGCCACAGAAATGGTGGTTGGAGTCGGCGCGGTGGATTTCTTCGCGGCAGTGTTTCTCCCCCGTTTCTTCATGTCGATTGCTGGATTAGAAATCAGTTGAGAGGAGATGAAAATCGATTTCGAGATGCAGTTGATTTCGAGATGCAGTTGAAAGAAAGTGAGAGAGGGGTTTTGTGTTGTTCGCGTGTTTTAGCGGGAGTGAGAGAGAAGGTGGGTTTCATGGGTGCGAAAAGAATTAAATGAGGAAACCGTCGTTCAAATGTGTATATATATAAAAGTGTAACGATGTCTTTGCATATTTTAGGCGGCCTAATTGACACGCGTAATTTCTCAAAAGCCTTATTGCCGAAAAAATGCTGAAAATTGAACTTATTGCCATTTTTCCCTTATAGATTTGATAGAATTGTCTAATATAATTTTTTTATATATAAATTATCATTGATTTCAGTTATTTATTTACTTTTGTTAGAAATTAGAGTTAAGTAAATATAATTTAATAAATTTATAATTGAAACTTTTATGTTAAATCGATAAAAAAACTCACAAATATTGTATTATTATTATTATTATTATTATTATTATTATTATTATTATTATTATGTAGTATGTTTTTTGAAATAAAGACGATTTTTTTTTTCTTTCGTATTCGAGTTTTTTTAGAATTCACCTAAATCAATCTTTTTAACCAAACATTTTGAAAAAAGAATTTTCTTTATATTTTTAAAAAGAATCATTAAAATCGATAGACTATTAAAATTAATATACTTTTGAATACTTATAAATTTTTTAAAACTTTTAAAATCATAATTGAATAATTCCGAATTTTAATCGACTATTAAAAGTCCAATTTGAATACACCTAAATTTTAAAAATCTATTAAAATCGTAAAGACTCTCAATTGAATATATCCTACTTAATTTTTAGATGATGCTCGAGTAGTGAGTATCTCGATAAAACACTTAAGGCCTGCTTGGTTGGTCCAATACAAACCGGTTAGATAGGTTAACTTGTCTATCGTACGTTAGGTTTAAGTTTATTGGGTCATGCCTCTATTCACTATACATCTTCAAATGAATTAACAGCCTATTTCGGTAAGATATGATATCTTATTTGAATAGTAAACAAATGAATGATATTTATTACAAAGTTATCTTTGTCATATTTAAGCAAAATATATATATATATATATATATATTTTTCATTTCTTCTTCTTCTTCTTCTTCTTCTTCTTCTTCTTCTTCTTCTTCTTCTTCTTCTTCTTCTTCTTCTTCCGTCCAAAGGGGTGATTTAATAACTTTTTTTCTTATAATTTATCAATTCATTTTTGTCATAATTTTTATCATTTGTTTTTGAGGACTTTAGGCTCATATACATATGTAATTCAACAACTATGTGCAATTTGTTACGGGAATGCATTTTGAAATTAGGATTTAGTTCGATTAAATATGTTAAGCACTTAAAAAATAAAATGAATATACTTGTACTTAGAGGGTGTTTGCTTGAACTTATATGAGGAGCTTATAAAATATTTTACCTTTCATAAGTTGTTTATATTTATTTGTTCATAAGTTGTTTATATTTGTTTGGTAATGTCTTTTTAAAAAAAATCTTAATTTGTCAAAAATAAGTTCTTAAAAGCTTTTGAGCTGTTTTTAAAAAGATACAAGTATCCTTGCTATTTTTTCAAAAAAAAATTCCTATTTTAAAATTCTTCATATTTTTTTAACATTTTATTATGAAAATATCATTACTAACATTTTATAAGTTCTTTTATATTATTTAATCCAAACACTTCAACATTTTATTTTCAAACTTATATTTAACAGCTTTTAAAATCTATAAAAACATATTTTAAGATGTTACATCTTATAAACTCTTTTAAAATTGTCTACACTTTTGTAAGCATAAGCCACACGTATTTGACAAATGCTATTGGATCTTATAAGCCTAAGAAATACATTAAAGCGTCTTTCAGCTGCATTAACATCACAATTTCTGTGGTCTAATGAATAACGATGTGCTCCTCATTATTCATATATTCATTGCTCTCAATCGACAATGTGCTAAAAAGCAGTTCTCAGCAGCTCTGAAAATATGAATAAGAGTTTGGCCCCTATACACAGTTAAAATGGATATATGGTTAACATACTTCTCCTCATACTTTGAGAAATAGAAGAATGTGCAAGGAAAGAAAAAATTCACCTCCAAAATATTTTAAGAAGCAACTAAATTGCATCGAGGACTCTAATCCCAGCATTCTTGTCCCATTCCTCTGGAGATGCAACATCTGCCATAATGTTTTCCTGTCCACGCCATAGTATCTGAATTTCATAGTACTACATTAGTACAAGGGCCCAGGAATTCAGAAGAAAAATATTAGATATGAACGGAAGCAACTCGCCTTATCAATGACACCAAATTCTTTAGCTTTAGTTGAGTCCACATAAAATGGCCTCTTCATCACATTGGCCACAGTCTCTTCTGACTAATCAACATAAAGACAGACTCTACTGAGGACATTGTTTGTTTCACATATGCAAAAGGTAGAATACTATTTGATGTATCAACTCACGTTTTCAGTGTGTTTTGCTATAAGTTTAACAAGCGTATCCCTGTTTGTTATCACCTACAAAAACAATTCAATCATGATAAGTAATCAATCATAGATCAGATGTGATTTCCTGATATAGTTCAAAATCCCTAAACACTAGGAAATGTTGTTAAAATGATGGAATCCAAAAATGCACACGAAAGTGATATAAAACATTCACCCCAATCCCTAGAGCATTTATATATGTCCAAAAATGTCTATGTCCTGCATGTGCGTATGCAAGGATGAGTGGCATCTATTGTTTACTCTCTAAGATTGCTAAAACACAGGTTCAATTTAAAGGTCTGCAAAGGATATTGGGAAAATAGATTAAGGTTTATTAATAAGAACTCTGCAACTATTTTCCAGGGTAAAATGACTGAATGAGAGGTATAAACAACTCAAACTTGCCTCTTTTGCACGAATAAGAACATCACTTGATTGCATTAAACCCGACGATGGGGCACGAGGTTGCTGAATCATTGCTGCGAAGGATAAATTATTATAACACATGTAGCAAGCCAAAAAGTGTGAATAAGATTTTCTAAGGAGTTGCTAACTTAAAAGAAAGCAACAAACTGTATCATACCTTTGGCATGCGGCATCATGAATCTTTTGCCTTTGGTTCCTGCTGAGAGTAAAAGACATGCCTGTCCTATGGCAGCACCAACAGCAACTGTATGTATCTGCATACATATTAATGATAAAAACAATGTCAGATGAACAAAGGAAGATCATGTATAAATTCATGAAGCTAAACACAAGGAAAAACTGAAACATAGATCACGCTACAATTATTTTTTATAGGAAAAAGAGATTTATTAATAAGAGAGCTACATTAGACAGGTGAGAAGTTTCATCCCGAAAAAATGACAACAAAACACAAGCTCAAACCTCTTGCAATAGCCTCAACTAGAAATCCTCAAAGGGTTTAACCCCACCCACCCACAATCGCCCATGAACTTATCTATCACAGGCATCTCTAAAGATTTATCTCTATCTACAAGGCTCTGTGTATTTCTTTCCAGCCAAAGTGATCAGTATATTTCAGGCACTCACTCTTCAGGATGCTTGATCCCTTGAATTAATCAAACCACCGATATTACACGGAAATAGCCAGAAGCAGTGTCTGGTGTATACCATCGACAATAAACACAACTGATCACACACATTATATCCATAGTTCAGAAATGAATGCACTCCCCATGATATGAGAAACTTAACCTTATAAATTTAGTGCCACAAGTCTTTTAGGAATAATATCATAGTAAAAAAAATTCCATAATCTTGGATTCTACTGTTCTTCATGTTACAACTTGCAATAACAGTACCATATCGATGTGAACATCCACAGTCAGACTTCTCAAAAGAATACAGTCCTCAAGTTGTGAGAAACCTAACCTTATAAATTTAGTTCCACAAGTCTTAGGAATAATATCATAGTAAAAAACAATGTATTAAAAGAAAGTCCATGATCTTGGATTTTAGTGTTCTTCCTGTTTCAACTTGCAACTACAGTTCCATAACCGTGTAAGCATCGCCAGTCAGGCGAAAGACAACATACATAGAGTTGAAAGTTTCAAAGGAACAAAAATACCAAAAAAAAAAGCACATTAATCAGTCCAAACGCACATCCAACAGATCAGTCAGATCTAGCCTTGTTTTGTATTTTAACGTAATTAATTGGTATCCTAGACAGAGACAATACTCAAGATTGGACAGGGGTGATCTCGAGAAGGTAGACTTTTACACAAGAAATGTAGAAAACGAAATCATAACCATTATGCAGAAAATAGAAAAGAATAGTGCGACCCAAAAGACTTCTTGCTTACGAATTTGAAATGAAATTTCCTGCGATCACTAAGAAGTAAGAATACACTTCCAAATGCTTAGAAATGATGTTTAACTAGATCTTCCTACTCTTTATAAAGTCACCAACCACTGAAAATGCAACCAAAAGCATCAATAGTTTAATAATCTATAGTATAAGTAAGTTGTTGGGGTTTGAGACGCACACATCCTTGCATCTTGAAATTTTTTGGGAGTCTTATGCGGATGAGACCTCTCCACTGGAATACGTGGAATGGGGCTACAAGGAAGCATTTGGCTGGAGTTAGCTTGATTGTTGATTTGATAAGCAAGCCTCCATAAGGAATGCGGAATATGACGACTAGATTGGTAACTGGCTTGGAATAATATGCCCATAAAAAAAGAAGTTGAATAACCTTGTCATCGCAGAAACCGCACATGAAGACTAGATTGTTTAAGAGACTTTAGTTTCTATATCTTTTAAAGGTTGTGGTGGCGAAAACCGCCCATACAAACTGAAGTTCATTAACTTCCTATAAAAGATGTCCGCCAACTACTGCACCTAGTAGCCGAAGTCACTCTTGAGCAGCACTTCCAAAATCAGTTGGAATTAATGTTTCAAACTAGTGTGGTGAATAAGCCAGCTCACTACCGGTTAAATCTAACAA
Source organism: Euphrasia confusa (assembly GCA_954870475.1). NCBI lineage: Eukaryota > Viridiplantae > Streptophyta > Magnoliopsida > Lamiales > Orobanchaceae > Euphrasia > Euphrasia confusa. The sequence continues at coordinate 23,206,111 of OX940954.1, forward strand.
GTCTTTCTTGTCATATAGCTATTTTCTTGTGTCTTATTTAAATCTAACAAGTCTTTCAGGTACACTTCTATTCACAAACAAAACTGTACTGAAATCTCCATCCATTTAAATCAAGCATTATGGATAAATTGGATTATTCAATTAGGTGAACCAGAAAGGCAATTAGGTACTCTTCAAAACAAGCAAAAATTAAGCACAAGTCAAAATTTAATTTGAGTTGAAGATTTCACTTTCGAGAAAATAGAAGACGTGGTCTCGAATTTTGTTCCTCCCTTCATTTTCATTTATTTGGGGGGAGGTGGTGGTTGGTATTACCGGTTAAATTGAAACAATGGTTTATGTATGCTTCCAGACCAGAACATTGGTCAGACCAGTTAAATCATCCATCTTTTATACGAAACATATATACTTTTATGTCAAAAATATGGATGAAGCATCCCAGCTAAAACTGGTTTAAATCATCCTCAATATGTTTAATTATGTGATACTTATATAGCCAAACAAGCACACCGAACTAGGATGAAATAAGTAGCAACAACTGACAACACAAAGAGCCTCACCTCATTCTTCAATTGCATCATAGCATCATATATAGCAAAACCCTCAGTCTCCATCCCAACCTTACAAAATGATAGTTGAAGTTAAAACTCAATAAAAAAATAGAGCATAAGCCAGTGAATTTGTGACCGTTGATTAGTACGAAAATAGAGGTTTAGAGGAATTAAAAACCAGCAGTAAAAATAATAGAAAACAATCAACAAAAAGGAAACAATAAATTGTACAGCCCAGCAATTAAAACAATAAGTACAGAGCACAAAGAAGAGTAGAACGTAACTTATAAAGTTGAGGGGCAACAAATTGGAATTATGCTGTATTTTTACGACTAGTAATAATATCTCTGGTAATCATGCTACCAAGGGTAAAGTGAACCTAATTTAACATCGGTATTATTAATTTAGAAAATAAATAAACACAATACATTCTCATCGGGATTAATCCCGCCTAAAATAAAGCCACCAATGCTATTCAAACAAAAGTCTAACTGATTATAATAACCTACTGGTATACTCTATTTTAATGGGACTGACAGTTACCAATTTATAAAATAAAATTAATACAGCTCGATCAATAACGAAAAAAGTAATATTAAAATAAAAGAAAAGGAAGCAACAGTGCAACCATCGATCTCTAACAGTCTCAAGGTATAATAACACATTGAACTCTAAATAACAGCTCTTAAAGTTATACATCCGTTCGGTAAATCAGATTCAATAACATTACTTTTTTCTTCCTTTTCCTTCTGACGCATATAAATGCTACTGATTGATCAAGGGATATAGTCAGTCTTCAAATTTCAAAAGTTAAGAAATAGAAGCAAAAAGTAAAAGAAAGTGATTAATGAAAAGAGAGATAAATATGAGGAAAAAAAATAGTAGATACTGAAAGATATATATATTGAAAAACGAAGTCTGAAGTAAAGAGTAAATTTTAACTAACCGTTTCACCATCATCACGAGTAGTTCCAGTGGAGTTTATATAAATATAAATTGGCTCTTTTGGATCCATCCACTGAAGATACATCAACTCAGCTACAACAAGCTCTGTGACAGCTGGTACCAACTGACACCAAAAGCAATGTAAATGATGTTAGCATCAGTAAACAGACTTTATGTATATAATTTAAGTTAAGACAGGAGAAAGCATTCTTTTCTTTTAGTAGTAGTTTCAAAATCATTAATTAATCCATTCCAAGCACTTCAATAAAATCTCGTCTATTGCCTATTAAAATTCTACCATTAAATTACAGAATTTTTCCTACAGCTAAGTATACTATGCCTATTACCGTGTTGAGGTACTTAACAATACTAGGTATCCTTGTTCAGCTAAAGAAACAAAAGTCAATTCGCTCCAAGTATAATCTGTTTGTCAGTTCACACATCTTGATTAACCCGTATTTTTTTTGATAGACCTTACTACTAGAATAAATAAAGTCCTACAAAAACAAACTAAGAATCAAAATCAGTTCTCAACTGATTGAAAATTTTAACGTGAAGAATGTTCTTAGTGAAAAAAAAATCATATATCCATGTTTCTCTGCAAACTGAAGATTTGTCAGGAGGAAATCAATTGTGGAGTTCACCGTGAAAGCCCTTGTACAATGTTCCAAACAAAATAAGCTAGCTAGTATGACCTGGATCAATATAGTACAGCTTGTTGATATGCGTTAACTGGAAACACAACAACTGTAAGTTAACTTAATGACAAGCTTCAAGTCCAAATTTACATGGAATTCAGCTAGTCCCAATGGTGTATTGATGGGACTTAATTCTCATTTGAAATTAATATGATGATTTTTAAAAGAGATTTGAAAAAGGAATATTTGAGGGTGCAGTGCCATAAGCATGTAAGTGACCTCTAATGCTCGACTGCTCGTACTCTTGAAAAATGCTGGCGTGCCCTTGTCCTTCGGGTATGATGCAAGTATGGTTGTGGGTTATGCGGGGCAGATACTACGCTAAAGATTTGGATGTGGCATTCGACTGGCGGCATTGACAGAATACGGGAAAGGATAAAGTAAAAAGGGAGATTTGAGAAGATCTTGGGAGAAGGAAAGTGGCAACAGAACAAAAAGATTAGAGTAATTAGGTGACATAAGAAAATATTAAGGTAAATTAAGTATGGAATATGATATACTTGTACCATTTAAGAGCTCATGAAATTAAAAGGATATACATAAAATTATATTTATAAAGAGGTAAAAATATATATTTAATATGATTATGTTGAATTGAATATTCAGATATTTATTATTGTATATATGTAATGTAACTAAATGTTAGCCGTGTCAACATACCTAAATGTTAAATAAACATACCTAAACGTTAAATAATTAAGAGCTGTATGTTAGGATGTGCAGCCATGCCATACCAAGTTCCCAAAAAGATATTGAATGCTAATAACGAAGTCATTTAGTAAAATAAGGATTCATATGATATTGTGTATATTTGACTTCCATACCTATGAAACAATACTACAATAGTGACTACAGTACATACTTCTTTATCATATCACCAATACATTTTTTTTGATATTTTTTTATAATTTTCTTGATTCACACTAATACAACCTTGAGGCCATGTTCTTTTAAGCTTAAATTCAGTTAAGCTCGATTCAATTCAATTCAACTTGATTCATTTTAGTTAATCTCAGATCAATTATGTTTAGTTAATTAGTTCAATTTAGTTCATTACAAAATATTAAAATAAAATATAAAAGAACAAATAAAAAATTCAGTTCAATTAGTTCAGGTTCATTCAGTTCAGTTCATGCCATCCCGATTCATTCCAAAAGAACAGGGTATAATTCTATTTATTTCAACACACCAATCATCTTCAGGTTCATCATCACCACCATCTCGTTCCTACGCTTTCTACGCAAGAAAATATATTGACAAGAAAAATAAAAAGAAAAAATATGTAGGTGGTGGCTTAAGCTCCAAGAAAGCTTCAAGCAGCTCTGCCACCGGCCACATTCAAAAGGAAAATAGAGGAAAACATATGTCATCAACAACAAACTCATTTGGAACCATTCTGTATGTACTAACTTAAGAATCTTTGAAACTTAACATTCCTGATTTTATTCTCATTACAGACCATAGAAAAATAAGGAAATTCGAACAACTAACCGGCATGCCAATGTATACTATTCTACCATTCAGCAACATTGAGGGCAAATCTGGTGGAGGAGTTGTAGGTCTATGCTCATTGTATGAAACTGACCTCTCCACCTGTTTCAAGCCAAAAAAAAAGTAAATCTATTAACTGCGTAAAATATCAGTTCATTAAATTAATTTCCCTAAGATTATATCATATCCTCCTTTCGGCAGTGAAAACAGTTATTGCATAAAGTCGATGGTAGAAATGAATCTCATCACTATTTTTCCAAAATCCAAAAATTAGATTAACAAAAAAATGTTCTGTATGAAAAAGATGGCATATTTTACATGAAAGCAATATGCATACTAAGAAGGAGCACAATGAAATGCCCCCAGATCCTTTATTCGTATTTTGGTTCTTACTCATCTCATCTGATTGTTGGTAAAAAGTAAATCAACCAATCCAAATAACCAATTCAAGACTAATCAAATTACTTTAAACTCCGTGAAACAATTTTTTTCCAAATTACAACCCAAATACCAACAATTAATTAATTAAAAGTGTTGAAATTGAAATAAAATAATGAGCTCACCCGCCAGCATAAACGAATCCTCTGAAACATTTTATTTTTAGTTTGTTTAGTTAAAAATTGGAAAGGGAAGTTACCTGAGCAGGGGTAGCCATGAGGATGGGAGAATCAAATAAGTCCAGAAATGGCAGCTTTTCTGAGTCTTTCGGGCGGTGGAGGAGGACATCCGGAGACGTGGCAGCAAGTTTCGATAAAAAGGGGTCTTTAGGGTTTACAGGAGGAACCATCGGAATTTTCGTGCGGTTGTTGATTGAGCTGAAATTAAGCCGTTTGGGTGAAGGTGCAGACGACGACGACAAGGAGGAGGAGCAGCAAAGAGATGAAGCCATAGGCATCCGCAAACAATTGGCCATGTTTTTTGAGTTATGGATTTTATTTTATTTTCTTCATTTTAAATGTAGAGGGTAAACCCGGTTGAGAACCCCACTAGTACCCGAGACTAGGTTATTCCTACGCGAGTTTATTTACACCTCTATTCTTACTAAACACACTATTCTTAATTTTTAAAAATTAAAATAATATAGTAAAATAACTATAATTGTAATATAGTAATATAGTATTTTATAAATTAGGCTTTTTAACTTAACAAACTCTTATAAAATATAATTACTTTTAATGAGCATAACTTGTATTAATGGGCTAATAAAATTATAAATGAGCTTACATTTTACTAAGAGAGAAAATTTAAAATGGTTACAAATATAAAAGATCTACTCTTTTTAACTCATCTTTTAAAACTACACTCATTTTATACAAAATGTATTGAAAATGTCCTATTTACCCCCCTTAATTTCAAAACATAACAAAAGAATTAAAAAAATAAGGTAAAAGACAAAAAAAAAATCCAAAAAATCGGTCCCCCAAATATTTTTCTCCCCCTCCCCCCTAGGTTCCCACACCACAAAGCACCGCCGCCGATTTTCAAGAATTCCGGCCGCCCAAAATGTCGGAAAACGAGCACAAAGACGAGCACAATGACGAGGAGGAACCGGAGCACCAAGAGGAGCAACAATGGCCGCTCCAAGTGTTGGAAATCGATATCCCGGAATTAATAAATTAATTAAAAATTAATTATCTAATTAATTCCGACCGATATCCTTTGGAGATCGAATATCCGGATTGTCTAAAGATTGCGGAACCGACAACCCAATCGAAATCCCGATCGCCGGAGAAAACACGAACACCGACTCATCCGCAGAAGTCCGACCTTTGGAGACTACGCGCCCGAAGACACGCAGCCCGCCCCCAGCCGAAGTCCCCTGCGAGTCGGAAACCACGAACACACCACGTGACCCGGGGCACGACCGAACACCACACGCGGGAAACCCCGCGTGCGTCCAGCCGAGCCCCCGCGTGGGGCTCGCGGATTGCTCGTAGCAATCCCCGGGGCTGCTCGTAGCAGCCCCGCAGCGAGTCCATGACTCGCTGCCCGTGAAGGGTGGCTCGCTCACGCGAGCCGCTACGGGAATCCCCGCAGCAACGCGCGAGCGGCTGCGGGTCGAGCCCGCAGCACCCCGCGATCGAACCCTAGATTCGATCGCATCCCCGGCTCCCAGCCGGGGCTTCTCACGTCCGCGATCCCCAACGGGGATCCTCGACCGCCGCGGTCCGGTGGTCTTCGACCACCACCGCCGGTCGACCCTCGTTCCGGGGTTCGTCCCTTGGATCTTGGTTCGCGGTAATTTCACGATAATTAACATGTAAAATCATCGAGGGGGTTTTCACGATTTTACCTTTGTTCTCGTTGTACGGAGAAACGAGATCTATGAAGACCTTGAGACCTTCCCACGTATTCCTTGCACTAGCTCGAACGTCGGGTGGGCGACGATCTTCCGAACTCCATGGATCTCCCTCTCTACTTTCTCTCTCTAGAATTGTGATCTTCAAGTTATGAGAATAGAGAAGACCATGTAGTGCTTTTATAGGCTACGTAGGGGATCTTAAGGAGGTGGAATATTGGGCTTCCAATATTAATGATTAAATTGAGCCCAAGCCCAAATCTATTAATCCATTAATATTAATTAATTCTATTTTCCACTATATAAAATTAATTGCACTCCCAATATTAAACCATATTATATCAAATAATATTTTTCCGGTAGTATTATTTATTCCGTGTATTTAAGATATAAATATCCATGAATAAAATTAATTTATTGCTAATTAATTTATTCATCTCTTATATCCGAGACTAGTACCATTCAACCTTAATTATTATGCGGAACGAATCCACCTGCAGGGTTTACATAATAATTCCTTATGAACTCATCTCGGGGATATTATCAACCCTTCCGGGATACACTTTCCCGTCAAGTATTCACGGCATGTCATATATAAAATATAGTGACCCAACTTAACCGGTAATTAACCCAATAATTAAATCGGTTAATTCCTTTGGTAAATCAAAGTCACTTATATTGAATATACACACCCGCAATAGTTTCGGGGATTAAGAATAAAATACACTGAGACTCGAATCGATTATCGCCGGCAATCCTAATCGATGAATCTCAACGATCCGCTCAATACACCAAGTGTACAAGTGTGATAAAATAATTAAGACAAATTATTTTCTCTCTCACACAACGACTATACCGATGGATTGGTCCGTGTCCATCTAGGTCGTGAGCAACTGTTCGATTAAATACGAGTAACCGATAGTATGATCTTCTGTGTGGGCCCGACACACCATACTAACTACAACGTATAGAATCCAGGACTATAATTTGCATATATTTAATTATAAATAATTAAATGCAAATAATTGTTCATTTAATTAAATAGATTAATGGCAATGGATCGTGAGTTTCCTTTACTTAAATCTAGACATTAAGTACACAACTCCAACAATCTCCCACTTGTACTAAGGTCTAGTCATTTCCTCCAAACTCCCGACTCCCATACTCATCACGTGCTAAAGTTGTACTTCCAAGAAGTACTATGTGAATGAGCACTCTAGGTTGCCGCTCTGAAGTTATCTTGGTGACTACAGCGTCGTCTCCCTCGACGATGACTCGTATCAGGTGGTACTTGCACTATGTGTTATCTTACACTTATGGACTTGTGATTTCTTACCATTTGCCATTGCACCGCTATACACATAGCCTTTGGCAAATTAAGAATCACCTCTAAGTCCCAGAGATTATCCCGGAGTTATACCAAAACTTCCGCTGCCTCTGAGGCCGCTATTTGGTTACCCATGGCAGAGTCCGAAAAGCATCGTGCTTATCACTCTTTCATGTTAAAACTCCTTCTCCTTCAATAGTGAAACACATAGCCTGATATCGACTTACACCGGTCCTCATTCGATTAGAATTCTAAGAGAATGTAATCCAAAGGAAATGCTCGTCTGCTTCGTAGTCTAGAACAGTACTTCGAAAGTACTTTTACGGCAGTCGAATATTCCTTTCCAGGATCACCTTGATATCCTCCCACTATGCTAACCGCATAGCCGATATCAGGTTCTTGTTTTCAACAATGCATTTATTTAAGCTTTCCACACTCAAAGTGTAGGAAACTGCTTTCATTGCTTCTATCTCCTTTTGTGTTCCAAAACACATATCCTTAGATAGATGCATTCCGTCTCTGAAAGGTAACGAACCTTTCTCGGAATCTTGCATGTTAAAACGAACCATAATCATTTATGTAAGATGTCCAGGAGAAGTACAATGTTCTTTCTAGAGATCCAAGATCTCAAGAACATGTCCAACTTCTTCTTTTATCTTTCATACTGATTCATCTAGACAACCATCATTTTATGTCTGATAACATCTTTACATTGTTGCCAATGATAAGAGTGTCATCTACATAAAACCTCCGAGAAACACCACCTTGTTTTCCATCACGTTTTCAATACACACAATTCGTCTATGCCTTTGATGAATCCATAAAATGGACTATCTCATCAATTTGCAAGTACCACGAACTCAATGCTTTGTTTCAATCCATAAATGGATCAACTAAGCTTGTACTCTAAATGATCTCGCCTCTTAGCAATAATCCTTATTGCTCTCCAAGAAGGCACATTTAGATCTAGTACGGCCTTCATGTAGATCTAGGGATCGATTTCATGTATACTAGGTCCAGAGTCCGAAGACTCTCCTAGTCTTATGAATATCTCCGGTTGTCCCACAACCTCCCACTACAATGGCATTCCGGTGTATAAACAGTGATAACAGTAGGTGCAGTTAGTGGTGTACCGCTACTCGGTTCGGCTGGTTCTAAGTCTTAATCTTTCTCTCTCATTTCAAAGTATTACGTCACCTTGGGCTTGTGGTTCATTATATAGTCTTTCTCTAAGAACCGGGCGTTAGAACTTATAACGTCCTTCTGGTTCATAGTACTATTGAACACACATCTTTTGTTCTTCTAGGATATTCTACAACCGCATTTAAATGCGCCTTTGTTTCCAGATATATCCATAGAACATAGGTTGTTCCGTATAACTCATCTTTTACTATCTCTATAAGAGTTCCATTTCTTATTTACGACACACCATTTCTTACACAAAAGTGTATGGTGTAGTCATTTGGGATCAAATCCCAATCTCTGATCAGTATGCCATGCATTCCTCAGACAGGTACTTGCCTCCGCGATCAAATCGCAGGCTACAAATGGATATACCTTGATGGTTCTCCACAATTGCTTAGTGTCCATTGACTTGTCAAAACACTTGCTTTTGTGGCACATCAGGTATTCTAATCCATTTTTCGAGTAATCATAAAATGAAGTACTCGTACCTTATTGTCTGAGTAGGCATAGGTCTGCATACATCAGAGTCAATCAATTCTTATACTTGTCCGGATCTTACATCTTATATCCATAAAGGATTGCTTAGTCATATTATCTTCCAAATTAGATTCTTATGTCGGAAGGTCCACTCCCTCAACTTAATTGATCAAAAATCAATTTTCGACCTTTGAACTTCTTATTTGAATAAACATGACTCAGCATAAGAATCCACAAGTATAATTGATAAAGAAATCTCTTATTAGTAAAACGAGTTTCATACTACGGTTCGTTGCATTGTGGTGGACTCAGGATTCATCATTTATATATTGCTAGCCAATGTACCAAAATAGATAATATCATTATTTCTTCTTATAACCATCAAATGATTAAAAGAAATAAAATATCCATTTATTAGAAATCCAGAACAAAGTTCTTTCTAATATGAAAGGTTCATAAAAGCAATAACTCAAAATGAAATCCTATAAAATGTCCTCCACTGCAACTGCTGCCTCCTCTACAGCATTGCCCATGTAGACTACGATTTCTTCTTTTCCAAGTCGTTAGGTTTCCTGGAACCTTTGCATTTAAAATGCACATACCGTCAGTGGTTCCATATCTAGACACCAGGTTCCGGTAGATAATACCACTGACTATGTTTTACGACTAAAGAAGAATTTCGTACTTTCTTTGAGAGGATAATCAGACTTCCAGTACCCAGACTGTTTGCATCGAGAACTCTTGCCTCATGGCTTTCTCGTCCCATCTCGTGGTCCAAGAAACCTAGGACCACTGGGTTTCTTTGCTTGCTTTTCCTTTCCCCCGATTTTTCCCTTAGGTTCGAAACCTTTGGCATTGGCTACAAGAGCTTGCGATTTCTGTCTCAACTCGTCTAAAAGGTCAATCATCTCAAAAACGTGTTTAAGCGTTTCCTCGAAGCGACTGGCCTTTATGAGTATCCTCATCGCTTCTTGTCTAGCCGCCTATGTCAATAGGCTCGGGAGGACAAAGCTTACTGAGTACTAACCAGTACTCTTCAACAGTCTGGACAATGTCTAGATCTCTATTCCAATCATTACATTTAGGGACCAATGAGTTTAAAATCCTTACGTATCACATAAAGTGGGTTCAAAGCCATTTCCTAATCTATGAGCACATATAATAACAAACAATCGATTTAATCTCCGATATTATCTCCCTCAAATAATATCATCAAACCACTAATCACCTCTAAAATCCCATCAGATAAGGCAAGCCACGTTCGTGTGGACGTTTACCTATCCAAATGATTTAGCAATTAGATTTCCTTCGGTCGTACATCAATTATAGCGTTACTTCGTTGGGAAGAATACTATAAAGCGTACCTAAGTGTAAACCATTACTCAGTATCTAAGAAGATTGTTTGGGACACGTATATTCACCGCAAGCCACGTTCGTGTGGACGTTTACGTTAACATACGCTCTTTTACTCCCTTCTATAACTGTCTACATCAATCGTTCCAAAGTCCCATTCAATGCAGCAAGCCACGTTCGTGTGGACGTTTACTACACCAAAAGACTTTTACAATTGACTCCCAATTACTTGAATCATTTAATCTTGTAAATCAAGACGCGGAGAATCATAAGTGAAACTCAAAGTTTCTAACCAGTGATTCACCATGCGAACAACCCTATCTCTCATAAATGAGGGAGCCGAGCAGACAATCGATCCACCTTCAAAAGATGGTACGACTGCCTCTAATTTGTGTCCTCGACATGACCAAGTGGCTTTGGCTCCATTCCACTCCCCGGGGTGAGAATGAGTCGACTTGAAATCAGTTTTGGAAAGACAAATTAGGCATTGTTTGATAAACTTAATCAATGTTTCTCGTAAAAGGAATTACAAGAATTCTCCTCCAATGACTTGTCTATACGAACTTCAAAAGTCCATAAAAGTCACCAAGAGAACAGCAATGGAGACCATGGATATGTTTCCATACCCTCTCCCACTTAGCTTTTTACAATAAAGGGATACGCTATCTAATGCATAATTAAATACACATAAGCATGCATACATGAAATAAAGCACATAGAATATTATCACATAATCAAAATAATACTAGAATATTATTTTCCGACTATTATGGCTTTATCGCATCTCCGTACGCATCTTCTAGTCTTTAGTCTTCGTTCTTGAATGCTCCATGTGACGGGAATATTAATTCCAATATTTAAATCTATTTATTTTCAATTAATCCAAAAGTCACTTAATTCGAAAATTAAGTCAATCGAATATATCAAAAATAAAATTAAATATTATTAATATTTTTATTTATTTTATTTTCCATTTCTACTTCATTAAATCTCTAGAATAATCTATCCAAGACCCACTTGGAATATTCTAGAAGACTTCCATAATGAAATAAGGAAATAAAATAATTTATTTTATTTTCCCTTTCTACTTCATTAAATCTCTAGAATAATCTATCCAAGACCCACTTGGAATATTCTAGATGATTTCCATAATGAAATAAGGAAATAAAATAATTTAGGACTCCTAGTCCTTCCAAATTAATTCCTTTCCTAATCCATTAAAAATTCCATAAAGGAATAATTAAATAGGAAAAATTAATTAAGGACTCTTCTACTTTCCAAAATTAATTAATTTCCATGTCCATGAAAATTCCCATAAAATAGGAATAATCAATTAGGAAATAAATTAATTTAAATAATTAATTATTTTCCTTTCCAATTCTATTAAATCTCTAGAATCCTATTCCAAGTAGAACTTAGAATATTCTAGAAGACTTCCATAATAGAATAAGGAAATAAATTAATTCCAATTAATTCTTTTCCTATTTCCATGAGAATTCCCAAAAATAGGAATACTCAAAATAGGAAAACCGAATCAATTTAGGAAAGTTGGATCTTGGCGGGAGAGCACGAGATCACGAGGACCCCGCGCCCCCACCACAATCGCCGGCCGAGAGGAGAGCCACCGCCGCCCCTAGCCAACGCGCCACCACCTCCGGTGGCCGGCGTGGCCGAGCGGTTCGAGGGCAGCCCCCTCTCCCTCGATCGATCCATCCCTTGGGGTCGATCATGGGGTTGATCGATCCCCGGAATCCTCCCACTCAACGTCTCCTCCGTCACACTTTTTCCGGCGATCGTTTCGGAATTGATCCAACGTAAATAATTTCACAAAATTAATTTACAATTATCCGGTATCAATTCTCTACATGAAATAGACCTCATACAATTTCCGGAAAAATAAGAACAAGCATTCACCACACAAGAACAAATATTGACATCACCGAGAGTTTAATAATCAAGAGAAATATTATGACATTAATTAACAATAATTAAATCTAGCCATAATAATCGGAAACCCTGCAAGGTAGAACAATTTATCGAAAAATACCGTGAACTAAAACCAACGCTCTGATACCAATTGTTGGAAATCGATATCCCGGAATTAATAAATTAATTAAAAATTAATTATCTAATTAATTCCGACCGAAATCCTTTGGAGATCGAATATCCGGATTGTCTAAAGATTGCGGAACCGACAACCCAATCGAAATCCCGATCGCCGGAGAAAACACGAACACCGACTCATCCGCAGAAGTCCGACCTTTGGAGACTACGCGCCCGAAGACACGCAGCCCGCCCCCAGCCGAAGTCCCCTGCGAGTCGGAAACCACGAACACACCACGTGACCCGGGGCACGACCGAACACCACACGCGGGAAACCCCGCGTGCGTCCAGCCGAGCCCCCGCGTGGGGCTCGCGGATTGCTCGTAGCAATCCCCGGGGCTGCTCGTAGCAGCCCCGCAGCGAGTCCATGACTCGCTGCCCGTGAAGGGTGGCTCGCTCACGCGAGCCGCTACGGGAATCCCCGCAGCAACGCGCGAGCGGCTGCGGGTCGAGCCCGCAGCACCCCGCGATCGAACCCTAGGTTCGATCGCATCCCCGGCTCCCAGCCGGGGCTTCTCACGTCCGCGATCCCCAACGGGGATCCTCGACCGCCGCGGTCCGGTGGTCTTCGACCACCACCGCCGGTCGACCCTCGTTCCGGGGTTCGTCCCTTGGATCTTGGTTCGCGGTAATTTCACGATAATTAACATGTAAAATCATCGAGGGGGTTTTCACGATTTTACCTTTGTTCTCGTTGTACGGAGAAACGAGATCTATGAAGACCTTGAGACCTTCCCACGTATTCCTTGCACTAGCTCGAACGTCGGGTGGGCGACGATCTTCCGAACTCCATGGATCTCCCTCTCTACTTTCTCTCTCTAGAATTGTGATCTTCAAGTTATGAGAATAGAGAAGACCATGTAGTGCTTTTATAGGCTACGTAGGGGATCTTAAGGAGGTGGAATATTGGGCTTCCAATATTAATGATTAAATTGAGCCCAAGCCCAAATCTATTAATCCATTAATATTAATTAATTCTATTTTCCACTATATAAAATTAATTGCACTCCCAATATTAAACCATATTATATCAAATAATATTTCTCCGGTAGTATTATTTATTCCGTGTATTTAAGATATAAATATCCATGAATAAAATTAATTTATTGCTAATTAATTTATTCATCTCTTATATCCGAGACTAGTACCATTCAACCTTAATTATTATGCGGAACGAATCCACCTGCAGGGTTTACATAATAATTCCTTATGAACTCATCTCGGGGATATTATCAACCCTTCCGGGATACACTTTCCCGTCAAGTATTCACGGCATGTCATATATAAAATATAGTGACCCAACTTAACCGGTAATTAACCCAATAATTAAATCGGTTAATTCCTTTGGTAAATCAAAGTCACTTATATTGAATATACACACCCGCAATAGTTTCGGGGATTAAGAATAAAATACACTGAGACTCGAATCGATTATCGCCGGCAATCCTAATCGATGAATCTCAACGATCCGCTCAATACACCAAGTGTACAAGTGTGATAAAATAATTAAGACAAATTATTTTCTCTCTCACACAACGACTATACCGATGGATTGGTCCGTGTCCATCTAGGTCGTGAGCAACTGTTCGATTAAATACGAGTAACCGATAGTATGATCTTCTGTGTGGGCCCGACACACCATACTAACTACAACGTATAGAATCCAGGACTATAATTTGCATATATTTAATTATAAATAATTAAATGCAAATAATTGTTCATTTAATTAAATAGATTAATGGCAATGGATCGTGAGTTTCCTTTACTTAAATCTAGACATTAAGTACACAACTCCAACACCAAGCTCCGGTAAGTTTTCGAAAACCTAAGTTTCGAATTTCAATAATTTGTTCGATTTTATACATGAATTGGTCTCCTATACCTAGTATATGAGTGTTGTAGTTGGTTAGGAGTCGAAATTGTGTGTCGAAATGCATTTAAAATGCTCTGAAAATTTCTGGATCTATGGCCCTCGGCCGCGGGGAAGAAGAAGCTCGGCCGAGGGCACTTGGTGATGGAGTTGTATTCTAAATGTCTAGTTTAGTGCAAATACGGAACTCCTTATCTATACCTTAATTCGAGATATGATTCAAGCATGGTTGCATTTAATGCAATAGTCCTTGATGTATACGTTGTAGACAGTATGGCGTGAGGAGACACGCGGAAGATCATACTGTCGGTTACTCGTATACTATCGAACAGTAGCTCACGACTTAATGGACAGGGACAATCCATCGGTACGTCGTAGTGTGACTGGTAGATAGTCGGTCTTGACTATCATGTTACACTCGTACACTTGGTGTATTGAGCAGGACCACGGGAGGGCGTTCGATTTATACTAATCGCAGTAATCGAACTAGACCTCAGAAATTACGGATATACGAATTCTTAATCCCTATATAATTATAGGTGCGTGTGTCCAATTCTCGGTTCTTTAATATGCCAATGAGTGAGACTAAATGATTGGTCGAGATTCTCGGTAAATTGGGGATCGTAATTGTACACACGGCATGCTATAGATTATAGACAGGAAACCGTGTCCCATTTATTGGGTTGATGATGTCCCCGAGATGAGCTCATAAAGTTTATCATGTAAACCCTGCAGGTGGATTCGTTCCACATGATAATAAGGATGAGTGGTACTAGTCTCGGATAATAGGAAACGAATTAATTTAATTATTAGTAATTAAATAAATTCGTGGACGTTCGATATCTTAAACACGGGGAAAGTCGTATATGTAATTAAAATTCCACTTATAAAATTGAACAATTGTATTTCTCAAAAAGCAGTGCCTAATCTGTTTCTCAAAGACTAATTTCAACTCGACTCATTCTCACCCCGTGGAGTGGAATGGAGCCAAAGCGTTTGGTTATGTCGATGACACAGATTAGAGACTTTCGAGTCATTCGATGACTAGATCGATTGTCTGATTGGCTCCCTCACTTTGTGAGATATAGGGCTCAATACCATGATTGATCGCTGGTTAGAAACTTCGAGTTTCACTTACGAGATATCAAGCTTTGATTAATAAATTGTGAAATTTAATAAATGTAAGAATCAATTAACAAAGTTGTTTGTTTTAGTAAACGTCCACACTATCGTGGCTTGCTGAATGGAAACGGTACTTTGGGTTAATTAAGATTCTATGACATTTAAATAAGTGAGATTCAATTAATAAAGTTGTTTGTTTTAGTAAACGTCCACAAGAACGTGGCTTGCTAAATGGGAACGGAACTTTGGGATTAATTGAGGCTCGACAGTTATAGAAAGTCGTGGAGGACCGCATGTCAACGTAAACGTCCACAAGAACGTGGCTTGCGGTGGACATGTAGTTCCCGAGCGGTGGACTTAGTACTGAGAAATGGTATACACTTAGGTACGCTTTATAGTATCCTCCCCATCGGAGTCACTGCTATAATGATGTACGACCGAAGTGAAATCCAATCATAAAATCATTTGGACTGGTAAATGTCCACAAGAACGTGGCTTGCTATGTCTGATGGGATTTTGGAAATGATTGGTAGTTTAATGATATCACTTGAGGGAAATGATATCGAATTAAACTCATTGTTTGTTTTATATGGTATTATTCCCATTAAAAGTCAACAAACTCACTGAACCTGATTGTTTGGATAAGAGAAGAAACTTGGACATTGTCCTAACTGCAGAGGAGTACAAATATATACTCCAAGTCAATTGACCTGCTGAACCAAATGATGCTTCCACTACTGAGGAAAGGAAGCTCATTGGAAATGGATCAAGGCTATGAGATGACGCGGAGCAACATTATGGCTTTCATGTCAAATGTGCTGCGGCATCGGGATCATGCCATGACCATTACCTATGATATGATGCTTAACTTCAAGAAGTTTTGGTTATCAGGACAGGAAAGCCGGGCAAGATGAAATGAGGCAACTCATGACAGCCATCATGTCGGAATGAACGCCCGTGAGGGATCACGTTCTTAGAATGATGGGTTATCTTAATGAGATAGAGATTCTGGGAGCAATTATCAATGGGGTAACCCAAGTTGATATTGTGCGCCAGTCTCTGCCGAGAAGTTTTGAGCAGTTCCGCCTGAACTAATATATGAATAAGAGGTCTTATTCATTGAAGGAGCTCCTGATTGAACTTCAAGCGGCTGAGGGAATCTTTTAGGGCTCTCAAAGCACTTGTGGCTGAGAAATTGGCTCTTCCTAGGCCTTCGGGCGGCAAAAGGAAGCAAATACGGAAACCCAGTGGGCCTAATATATCTAGACCATGGAATGGGACAAGCAAGCCCAAGGGGCAAGTGCTTCCGTTGTAAGCAGTTTGGATACTGGGAGTTTTAATTGTCCTCTTAAGCAACAAGAAGTTATAACCTACATGGGCAATACTGTTTAGGTAACAGTTGTTGCAGTGGGAGATGTTAAATGTTTTTAAACGGTAGGATTTAAGTTCTAATAAATTGTCTTTATGTGCTGGCATTTAGAAAGAAATTTCATTTCGGATTTCTAAATTGGCTTAGGATGGATATTCCGTTTCTTCTGATGGTTTCACACTTATCAGAGTAGGAAACGGGGATGTTATCTATTCTGGTACATTGGTAGACAATTTAATACTAAATCCGTGTTCTTCCACGATGCAACAGACCGGATCTAATAACACATTGTCGAACCCCAATAAGAGTAAAGATCCTTCTAGGAGGAATCAACTGTACTTATAGAATCTTAGGCTAAATCATTTTAACTTAAGTACGATTCAAAAGGATGAAAGCTGATGGACCACTCAGCTAGGTTGAAGGAAAGGACCTTCCAAACCTTCGAATCATACTTGGAAGTTTTAATGACCAAGCAACCCTTTACGGTTAAAGGGAAAAGATCCAAGAATGTACTAAAGTTGATTCGCTCTGATTTATGCAGACCTCTTTGAGGAGTAAGGCATACTTATCAGAAAATGGGATTAACTCCCAACAGACTACACCATTTATGCCTCGGCAAAATAATGTGTTGTAAAGAAGGAATAGGACTCTTATAGATATGGGAAAGTAGACAATAAGTTATTCGGAGTTACCTAATTCGTTTTTGGGATATGGCTTGGAAACAGCGGCGTTTATCCTGAACTTGATTCCTTTGGAAACTTGTACAGATATTCGGCTGTTTATAGGATACCCTAAGAAAACGAATTGAGATATGTAATATAGTCCAAAGGACCAGATGTTCGTTGATTGCATCAACGTTCGGTTCTTGGACATAGACTATATATGCAAGATCACAAGCCAAAGAGTAGAGTAATACTTAATGAGCTTAGAGGGACTGATCAAGACTTAGAACCAGCCTAACTGAGTGGTTCACTACTATAATCTTTAGTCACTAAAGATACACCGGAGCGTCGTCGTAGTGGGAGGGTTGTTCGACAACCCGACAGGTTCATGTTTATAGGTGAGTCTTCGGACTTGTTACCTGGAGAACATGAAGCCGACCCCTAGATCTATGACGAGACGCTGGAAGATCAAGATGCTCAGTCTTGGCAAAAGACGATGAAATCTGAGATTGAATCTATGGATTCAAATCATGTCTGGGATCTTGTAGCACCGCCCAAAGGTGTAAAAGCCATTGGTTGCAAGTAGGTGTACAAGATGAAAAGAGGGTCTGACGGGAAGGTGTAAACCTTCAAGGCTAGGCTTGTTGCGAGAGGGTGCACTTAGAAAGAAAGGGATCGATTATGAGTAAACCTTTTCGCCGGTAGCTATGCTAAAGTCGATCCGGATTCTTTTGTCTTCACATGGAAGATGGAAGTCAAGACGGATTTCTAAATCGAAGTCTTGACGGGACCATCTTTGTGGGACAGCCAGAGGGATTCATCGAAAAGAGCCAAGAGCATTCGGTAAGCAAGTTTAATCAATCTTAGGATTGAAGGAAGCTTCAAGATCTTGGACACATACGGACCTATGAGAAAATCCATTTCATGGATTCATTCAAGGTATGTTTAGGTCCTGTGTGTAATAAAGAAGTGACAGAAAAGATGTGGTGTTTTCTCATTCTTTATGTAGACGACATCCATCTAAATTGGCAACAATATAAATGATGTTATCAGACATAAAGGGATGGTTGTCCGAGTAATTTAATATATGAGACTTAGGAGAAGTCAGGAATGTTCTTGGGATCAAAGTATTAAATGATCGCCAGAAAAGAACATAGAACTTATCTCGAGCCTCATACATAAATACAATTCTTACTCGTTGCAGCATACAGAATTCCAAGAAAGGTCTTCACCTTTTAGATGTGAAATTCATCTATCTAAAGTTTTGTGTCCGACACAATAAAGGAGATAGATGAAGATTAAGAAGTTCCCTACACCTTAATGGTGGGAAGCTTAATGTATGTAATGCTATGCACGAGACTGATATCTACTATGCCGTGGGCATGGTGGTAAGATATCATAGTAATCCTGGAAAGGATCACTCGACTGATGTAAAGAACATGTTTAGGCTCCTGCAGAGGACCAAGAATTGTGTTCTGAGTTACAAAGCAGTCAAGTTGTTTCCTTTGGATTACATAGAATTGGATTTCCAAATCAAACAGGGACAGTCGAAAGTCGAAGTCAGGCTATGTGTTCTCACTGTGAAGTGGAGCAGTCACATGGAAGAATGTAAAGCAGCGATGCATTACGGACTCTACCATGGAAACTGAAAGGATAACGGCCTGTGAGGCAGTTAAAAGGTCAGTGTGGCTCCAGAACTTCCTAAGGGACTTAGATGTGGTTTCTAGTTTACCCAAAGCTATTTTGAATAGCGGTATTGGAAAACTTGAAATGCCACGAGTCCACAGTGGGAGATAACATGTAGAGCGCAAGTACCACCTGATTCGAGAGATCGTCTAGTAAGACGATGCAGTTGTCACCTAGATAGCATCGAGAGGATTGCCTGGTAAAACCCGTTCACAGAGGCACTTCCAGCGAAAGCGTTGGGTAGGCGTGATGAGGTTATGGGAATCTGATGTTTGGGAGAGGGCGACTAGACTTTTAGTATAAGTGGGAGATTGATGGAGTTGTATTCTAAATGTCTAGTTTAGTGCAAATACGGAACTCCTTATCTATACCTTAATTCGAGATATGATTCAAGCATGGTTGAATTTAATGCAATAGTCCTTGATGTATACGTTGTAGACAGTATGGCGTGAGGAGACACGCGGAAGATCATACTGTCGGTTACTCGTATACTATCGAACAGTAGCTCACGACTTAGATGGACAGGGACAATCCAGCGGTACGTCGTAGTGTGACTGGTAGATAGTCGGTCTTGACTATCATGTTACACTCGTACACTTGGTGTATTGAGCAGGACCACAGGAGGGCGTTCGATTTATACTAATCGCAGTAATCGAACTAGACCTCAGAAATTACGGATATACGAATTCTTAATCCCTATATAATTATAGGTGCGTGTTTCCAATTCTCGGTTCTTTAATATGCCAATGAGTGAGACTAAATGATTGGTCGAGATTCTCGGTAAATTGGGGATCGTAATTGTACACACGGCATGCTATAGATTATAGACAGGAAACCGTGTCCCATTTATTGGGTTGATGATGTCCCCGAGATGAGCTCATAAAGTTTATCATGTAAACCCTGCAGGTGGATTCGTTCCACATGATAATAAGGATGAGTGATTAAGTCGTTTTGTAGTGTCAAAAATCAAATAAAATAACCGAACTAATTGCTAAAGCAACTCGCCCGAGTCGATCTCTCGAGGAACACTACTATCGGCGGTAAAAATGTTTATTTGTTTGCAACGGAGGAGTCGAAAAGAAATAGCATAATGCTCACGTTTGTTTTTTATTTTTGTAATTAATTCTAAAACTTAACTAAAGCAAATAAGAAAGCAAGAAAAGATTTTAAAATAAATTGGGAAAAGTCTAGGGTTTCGTGAATCACGATTATTTTTTTCAAGTTATAGTTCGAATAATGAAATAATGTTAACACGTCCGTTCCCGGTTGGCATCAACTTACTCACGGAATTCAAACTCGAACCCTAATTGGATAATCGTTCAACCCTAACCCTAGAAGATTAATTAGCTACTCATGATTTTTATTGAAACACTATTTAATTTTTGAAAATTAAAATTCATGAAACAAGTTGAAAGATAAAATTAATGAAGCGATGAACAAACAAAGGAATTGAAGAACAAAAACTTTAAGAAAGAAAAAGTCTTACTAGATTAAGAAACTAAACCAAACATAATCATCCGTCGGTAGCTAATCCAACTTTTGCCGAGATCCGAATTCAAGAAAGTTCAAAGCGATGAAAGCGTAAATCAAACCTAGAACTACGAGTCTCCAAGTCTCCAACAATCAAAAGAAAACTAATGATGTGTTCTTTCCAATGTCAGCACCGTGAATACCTAGAAAAATTCTTTGTTCTCCTCCAATGTAGCATGTGGCCGAGAGCTTCCCCAAAAAGAAAAAATTGCCCCACTTGCGTAAAGAACCGTGAAAAAAAGTGTATCTCCCTTCCTAGGGTGAAAACCCTATTTTTAGATTAGTAAAAATGTGGGTCAAACGGTGGGTCAAACTCTGAAAATTCCTTCGGGTTCAGCCCGTGCGCGCGATGTATTTGTTCAAAGGTTGCTGGAAATCTGCCTTCCGCTCCGCTCGCACGGCAGGGCGCCGCGCGCGCGGTGAAGGTTGCTTGGAAGAGACCTGTTTTCGACAACCGAGGTTGACTGGGCCAGGTAGAAGACTTCGCGGGCTGTCCATATATGTAAAGATCATCGCCGTAGGTGGTCGGAGGTGGAAGAGCCAAGCTCTCCAAGTTCGCTGCACATTGACTCCGGGGCAGCTACTACTGGGCTGGAAACTCGAGAATTACGGCTATATGATTCGGGAACTATGACAGTGAACTAGCTGGGCCTCGTATAACTTTTCAAGAGCTTTCCAACAAGGTATGGATCATGTCTTTAGGTGGTCGGAGCTGAGAGAACCGAGCTCTCCAAGTTCGCAGCGCACTCTCGGTTGTTTGTCGGCCAAATCACTTTTATCGTTTTTCAACTCGTTTTTATTCGTTTCTCCTGCCAAGCAAATCATAACACTGATAAGGCATATTCAACCCAAATGCGACATACTCAAACATGAATCACACACAAACGAGCCAAAACGATACTCAAAACAACTCTAAAAACCTAACAAAAACAAATAAATCAACTCCCCCACACTTAGCATTTTGCTTGTCCTCAAGCAAATGAAAGGAACAATACAAATCAACACATACCCACAAAATCACACAACCGATCGAGGACATAATCTTGAAGTTTGGTGAGCCTTCCACATAGGCATATGAATGAAATTAAAATCATGAATCAATAACTCATAAAATCATACAAGTTGAGCGTGAGCAAGACCAATTCAAATCCCCTCACCTAGGTAAGATTCTCTCTTCTTTTTCCACTCGATAATGGTGATCACTCAAAAAGGTTATGCAAGGGAATGATACGAGAATGTGGTGCTTGCATAAAGAAGAAATAAAGCTCTAGGTGAAAAATCGACGAACCCAAAGTTATAAGATGTGCATGTGCGAAAAACAACCATAAGCAAGCTCATGCGATGTACTCAACAAATCAAAGTTTATTATCTTTCGAATCATGGGCGACCGATAAATTGGTGTAATGGGGCTAGGCTATGGGTGTTTGGAATATATGGCTCAAGTGGACTTTTACTCAAGAGTAACACAACAACCTCTCAAATTCATCTTCAAGTCATTTTGACTCTCACATTGTCATCAACTCAAACATCACAAAGTTCATACTCCCGACTTTCTTCTCTATATACACCATCACTCTTTCTCCTCTTTCTTTCTTCTTTTTTTTTTTTCTTCTTTTTTTTTTCTTTTTGATTTTTCTATTTTTTTTTTTTGATTTTCTTTGATTTTTTTTTTTTTTTTTTTTGGAAAGATAGAAAGAAAATTGCATCTCATTGCATTTTTTTTTATTAAGTGCGACATCTCTTCACCATTGTTTCGTTTTTCACCGACACACAAAATATCTTCAATTGACACTTATGGTAAAGAAAAAAAAAGGCTCAATGTAGTCTAAAGGGGCTAACTAGGGGTGTCCCACGACGGGCTCGGGGGTAGAGAAAAGTAACGGGGGAAAATGGCTAAACCTACACGGTAAATCCCAATCACATTCGAAATCAAATATGTTATGACATCATGCTTTGCACACCAACACAAGAATGTTCTAGTTATTTCAAGCTAATAAATTGCACATATTATAGAACAATAAAAACCTTGGGTTCGATACACGACGAGTAGTCAATCAAAGCACTCAGAAGAAAGGACAAAGGCTCAAATTCTCACAAGGGTATTTTGGAAATGTATAGGCCGAAACTCAAGCACACCTCATAATCACCGAGAGAATTAAATCAAACATCTAACTCATTCATGTAATTTCACCAAACCACAAGTAGCCAACAACACGATTAAAGCGATAATTAGGCCATTTAAAAAAAAAAATCTTTCATGCTCAAACAAACAACATGCCAAATATAGGGAACTAAGGGAAGAACACAAAACAAGAAACATGAAATAAAAGACAAGAAAAACAACCAAGAAGACAAAGCTACAGGCCCCCCCACACTTCAAACAAACCATGTCTGCATGGATAAAAAGAAGAAAGAGTAAATCGAACTTCCCTTAGAAGGCATGCCCGTGATGATCTTTGAGGTCGAGGGGTGCACAAATGGCCGGTCGCATCATTGGTCTTGGGGAAAGGTGGGATGTAAAGAGTCCTTCAACTCCGTAACCCGTTCATCAATGTGTCGCATAAGTTCAAGTTTAAGGCCCCGATTGGAAGCATCGATATAATCGTAGAGCAACTTGAGATCAGCCTGATGCATTCGACAGGGGCGGCGGGGGAAGGACTGTTGAGAAGAGTCGGCAGGGTCATGAGCAGTAGGGATGGAATTGCCCTCATTCGAATGGGGTAGGACAGGGGGCTCCGTAATAGTAGCGAGAGGGCCAGTGGGGTTAGGTGGATGGTCCTTGAAATATTCGACAACTCCCTCACGGTCCTTAAAAGGTGTGATGGTTGTTGCATCGAGAATGAAAGTACCATGTTTAAGCTCTGACGCGTCAATTTCTATTGCTCCGAAGGGGCGAAAGTAGGCGGGAAAGGTGGAGGTATCCGATAAGAGGTTGAATCCGCTAGCGACGATGGTCGACATATGGCATAATGCCGGCCCATTTTTCTTTCTTCTAGCAATTTTGTTCAGTTCTTTCCACAAGATGGTAGTGAGGCTAACTGGCTCCCCGCGTGCAGCACGAGTAAGAAAAGCTCTACAGCATTAACTTTATTAGCTTGAACCTTGCCAAAGATATTATAACTCAAGAACTTGTGTACAAGAACCAATCCCATATCAGAAATGAATTGTGTAGAGCCTCCATTATTAGGGTCCCAATTGTCAAATCCTATGAACTCGGCCCAAACTTTGGCTGCGTTGAAATCAGTCGGGGGTTCCTTTGCTTCTTGTACTGGGAAGCCAAAGAGCTCCAACATATCCTCCCGCTCTACTCGATATCTCGTCCCATTTAAAGTACACTCGAAGAACCCTTGCTTTTCGTCAAGATGAAAGCTTCCATAAAATTCCAAATGAAGCGGTCTCATGATATGGAACCCCGCGATGGGTATTGACGCATAATAATTAAGTCCCAACGTTGCCAAATATTTGTCAACCTTCTCTTTAAGACCAAGAGATTGAATCAGATCCCAAGAGAAAATGCGGGGAGTCGGGAAATCTCGTTTACAATTGAGAGCATAGTATTCCCCCTCTTTCTCAGTAGTAATCGGATATGGAGTCTTGAAACGTTGTTGTAATGTTTCTGTTGGTTCGGGGATCTCCTCAATGTGTAGATCTTTCCGATTCCTGATAGGTTTCGAAGTTGAAACCTTCGAAGTCGAAACCTTGGTTCCTTTTGAATTTTTAGCGACCACCTTTGTAAGTTTCGTAGTCGTAGATTTCCTAGATGTAGCAGCTTTCTTTGCGGCAGCTCCCGTGGCTTGTCTTGTACTGACCATTCTTTCACAATCAAAATCACCACAAACAAGTAAATATGCTCTCGGTCAAAGATTAAAACCCAGTTGCCTACTATTCTCAAACAATTGCCCAAAATAATGATGAATTTGGAAATTAATCTGATCGGTATGCAATCCAATAAACCTCCCGACACAAAATTTGAAGATATTACCGTGTAGTAGTCGAAACCCCAAGTGGACAGAAATTTTCCAGGACTGCCGGATATTGTCGGAGCTTGTTGTGCCCGGAGTTGGACTGTGATCAAGGATGGAGAGTCTATGAGAGCGAAGGGAACGCTGGTGCAGGAGCCGGAGATCCGGTTTCGGACGAACTAGGCACGGCGAGCTCGATTCACGGTTGGGGTCGACTGCGGGTGGCGAAGGGGTTCGTGACTGTCGTAGTCGAAAAGCTAGGTGCAGTTGAAGTCGACTGCGGGTGGTTGCGGGCGACGATATGAGGAGGAGGGCAGCGGGAGTAGTCGTGCGGCGGAGATGACCGGCGAGTAACGGTTGAGGAGCAGGTACTCGAAATTGATGTTGGCGGAATAGATTGTGGTTCTAGGTTTTTGTGAATTTGAAAATCCCGTCCTCCCTTTTTTTTCTATTTTTATTTTCCATCATTTTTTTTTTTTTTTTGGTGGGCTGGTATTGGAATCGGGCCAGTATGGCCCGTGGCCCGTGCGCGGTTCGTCCCGTGCGCACGGTGTGCTTTGAACAGATGGTCTGGGGTATTCTGCACATTTGAGCCGCTCGCACGGAAGGACGCCGGGCGCGCGGTGAAGTTGTTGCTCGAAAGTCAAGTGAAATGATTGCCCCTCCCATTTTTTTTTCTTCTTCGGCCATATCTGAATGAACATGAAACCGAGAACAAGATTAACAATTCAAATAAAGAGAAAGAGAAGAAAGTATAAGAACTAAATTAAATAAAAACTAATAAAACATTCGTGGCATGGGTTGCCTCCCATTAAGCGCTCGTTTTACGTCTCGAGCTCGTTTTACGTCTCGAGCTAGACAATTCGTGGGTAAAGCCTCCACGTGACACTGATTTGGGAACCGAAAAAGCAATACGGTCCGTGGACTAGTCTCCACGCGACGCTCGTTTAGAGTCTCGAGCTCGACTAACGAGCTCTATTCATAAGAAACGTCCCCGAGTAGAATCGACTCTACTCCGATGGTTTGCGGTTCTCCCTCGATGTACGGTTTAACTCGATGGCCATTGACCTGAAATGCCTCTTTCGTCTTCGGATTGTAGAGCTTAACAACTCCATACGGGAATACCTCTAAAATCTCATACGGTCCACTCCACCTCGATTTGAGTTTCCCGGGGAACAACCGGAGCCTCGAGTTGAATAAGAGTACCTTCATCCCGGCTTTTAGCTCCTTGTTCTTGATCCTTTTGTCGTGTGTCGCCTTCACCTTTTCTTTGTAAATACGAGAATTCTCGTAAGCCTCGTTGCGCATCTCGTCAAGCTCGGACAAGTCCAAGGCTCGGACTCCTCCACCTTCCATTAAGTCCATGTTGGTAGCCTTGATTGCCCAATAAGCTCGGTGCTCGATTTCTACCGGTAAGTGACAATGCTTTCCAAAGACGAGGCGGTAGGGGCTCATTCCGATTACCGTCTTGTACGCGGTCCGATAGGCCCATAGAGCTGAGTTGAGTCTCTCTGACCAATCCTTACGGGAGGTTTTCACAGTCTTCTCGAGAATCTCCTTCACTTGACGGTTACTCGTCTCGGCTTGTCCGGAAGTCTGTGGGTGATATGCCGTGGCTATTTTATGGTTGATGCCGTTCTTGACCATCAACTTCTCGAAAAGCTTGTTGCAGAAGTGCTTCCCACCATCGCTGATAATAGCCTTTGGGAATCCGAACCTAGAAAGAATATTTTCCTGCACAAACTTGAGAACCACTTTAGCGTCGCAAGTCCTAGTGGGGATTGCTTCAACCCACTTGGACAAATAATCAACACCCAATAATATATACTCAAAACCAAAAGACACAGGGAAAGGTCCCATAAAATCAATACTCCAAACATCGAAAATTTCCACTGCTAAATTGATGTTTAAGGGCATTTCATCTCTCTTACCAATATTCCCCATGCGTTGGCACCGGTCACAAGCCTTGCAATAATCAATTGCATCACGGAAAAGAGAAGGCCAATACAAACCTGATTGAAGCACCTTGTGGGCTGTTTTATGGCCCCCAAAGTGACCTCCACTCTCGTCATGGTGGCAACACTTGAGCACGTCAGCTTGTTCCTCCTTCGGAAGGCAACGGCGAATCACCTCATCTTTCCCGAACTTGTAGAGGTAGGGGTCCGACCAGAAGTACTCCCGGGACAAATGCTCGAACCTCGCCCTTTCTTGAGAGGTCATCCCTTCTCTTAGAGCCCCTGCAACCAAAAAGTTCACAATATCCGCGTACCAAGGTACCGGAGTCATAGCCATAGCAAGCTCATAAGGGAAAGAGTCGTGGATCGAACCATCAATACTATCACCTATAGTCTCGGGGGGTGGCTCTAGCCTAGACAAGTGATCGGCTACTACGTTCTCGCACCCCTTCATATCCTTAATCTCTACGTCAAACTCTTGTAGTAAAAGGATCCATCTAATCAACCTCGGTTTGGTTTGAGCCTTGGCTAGCAAGTGTCGGAGGGCTTGGTGATCACTATGGACTATGACTTTAGACCCGATGATATAAGACCTAAACTTATCCAAGGAAAATACGACGGCTAACAACTCTTTCTCGGTGGTGGTGTAGTTGGTTTGGGCACTATTTAAGGTCACACTAGCGTAATAAATAACCCTAAGCAACTTATCCACTTTCTGACCAAGAACCGCTCCTACCGCTGAGTTAGACGCATCACACATAATCTCAAAGGGCAACTCCCAATTAGGTGCTACAACTACCGGGGCTGAGGTAAGCTTCTCCTTAAGTGTATTAAAAGCTACTAGACACGACTCGTCGAACTTAAACTCAACATCTTGCCCTAGAAAATGACACAAAGGTTGGCTAATCTTAGAGAAATCCTTAATGAACCTCCTATAAAACCCGGCGTGCCCAAGGAAGCTACGGATGCCCTTAACATTAATGGGAGGGGGTAATCTCTCAATAACCTCAATCTTAGCTCTATCAACCTCTATCCCCCGACTCGACACCATATGCCCTAGCACTATCCCACTAGTAACCATGAAATGACTCTTCTCCCAACTCAAGGTAAGGTTACTCTCAATGCACCTCTTAAGGACTCTATCTAGCTTACCCAAGCAATCATCAAAAGAAGAGCCAAAAACCGAAAAATCGTCCATAAAGACTTCCATGAAGTTACCTATCATCTCGGAGAAAATGGACATCATACACCTCTGGAAAGTTTCCGGTGCATTGCATAAGCCGAAGGGCATTCTCCTCCAAGCATAGGTACCAATGGGGCACGTGAAAGTCGTCATCTCCTGGTCCTCTGGTGCTATCGCCACCTGGTAGTAACCTGATAAGCCATCAAGAAAACAATAAAATGCATGTCCCGATAATTTATCAAGTAGCTGATCAATAAAAGGGAGAGGAAAATGGTCCTTTCGGGTGGCAGCATTTAACTTCCGATAGTCAATGCACATCCGCCACCCAGTAGTGATACGAGTCGGAAGGAGCTCTCCTTTCTGGTTTTCCACCACAGTGATACCTCCCTTCTTCGGAACCACGTGAACCGGACTCACCCATCGGCTATCGGCAACGGCATAGATCAACCCCTCATCCAAGAGCTTGTAGATCTCCGTTCTCACGACTTCCATCAAAATCGGGTTGAGTTGCCTCTGCCCATCTCTCTTGGGGATCGCTCCCTCCTCCAGAATTATCCGGTGCATGCACACCGAGGGGTCGATTCCACGAATATCCCCTAAACTCCACCCAAATGCCTTCTTGTTCTGCTTAAGTATGGCCACGAGTGCTTCCTCGTCCTCGGATTTCAACGTGACTGAGATAATCACGGGTTTTTGTTCCCCGTCTTCCAACAAGACATATTTGAGGTGGCTCGGTAACGGTTTCAACTCCACCTTATTTTTCGGGGACTCGATCTCGGCTTCTTGCGAGCTAGGTCGCACAAAGGTGGGGTCCGTTAATTTTTCCTCTTCACCCTCAAGGACCTCGGGTCTGCTCTCTTCTATGAATGCGGCTTCCACTTCGTCATCAACACGGTCGACGAAGGAGCAATTCTCCACATAAAGGGCAGCGGGAGTGGCTTTCCCCATTCGGACGGAGAATGAGACTTTCTCACCAAGAACGGTCATCTCAAGTGCACCGTTCTTCACATCAATCACCGTGTTAGTGGTGGCCATGAATGGTCTTCCCAAGAGAATGGCATGATCTCTCCCATTCTCGGGAACTTCTCCAACATCGAGCACCACGAAATCCACGGGGACTATCAATCCACCGACCTGTACCAAGATGTCCTCCACAATCCCCTTGGGGTATCGGATCGATCGGTCGGCGAGCTGGAGGCACATGCGAGTGGGCTTGAGATCGCCCAACTCCAACTTCTCGTACACGGCGTACGGCATCAAATTTATGCCCGCTCCCAAGTCGAGCATTCCGGAAACTTCCTTGCCATTCCCCACGGCAATCATAATGTTGAAACTCCCGGGGTCTCTTTGTTTCTCGGGGAGCTTGTGCTGAAGTATCGCACTTGCCACCTCGGAAACTACAACCTTCTCGTTGTCGATGAACTTCCTCTTCCTTGAAGCGAGGTCCTTGAAGAACTTGACGTAGGACGGGATATTCCTAATGATGTCGAGAAGAGGGAGGTTCACATTCACCTTGGACAAGAGCTGGTAAATCTCCGAGAATTGCTGATCCTGCTTCTCATTCCTCAACCGATGCGGGTATGGTGGCACGGGAGGTCTATAAGGATTATCGGCCTTGTGTAAGGCTGCCCGACTCGTCTCGGGTGCTCGCCTCGGATTTTCTACCGAATTCTCCACCGGTTTTTCAATCGGGACTCTCTGCTCGGCTACTTCCGGTGCCGGAATGTCCCTCCTACTTCCTCGGTTGGCATCTCTACGTGATTATCAATGACACGTCCGCTCCTGAGTACTGTGACCGCCTTAGCCTGATGTGGTTGACTCGGAATCCGATCCTTCTGATTAGCTTGTGCCATCTCATTCATTCGACTAGCCATCTGCCCAACCTGCGTTTCGATCCTCTTAATCGCCGCATTCTGGTTAGTCATGTTGCTCTCCACCCCATCTATCTTTTGCTGGTTATTATTCAAGATGGCCTGGGTCGCGGCCATGAAGGATGCGAACTTCTCGTCTAAGTCAGAAGTCTTCGGTGGCACCTGTTGAGGCTGAGGTGGGGGCGGGTAGTACGGCTGATTTTGATGTTGTTGGTACTGAGGCCTCTGATAATTCTGATTATTATGCCAATTCTGGTTCCCGGCATTCTGGTACCCCTGATTCTGAGGTCGGTTCTGATTGTTGAAGTTCGTCTGAGAACCTTGTCCCTGAGTCTGTGGTTGGTCTTGTTTCCACGAGAAGTTAGGATGATTCCTCCAGGCCGGGTTGTAAGTGTTAGAGTAGGGGTCATTCCTCTGGTTGCCCTGCTGATTGTACCCCTGCATTGCATTTACCTGCACCTCGGGACCGTAGTTCGGGTCCATCATTTGGGGTTGAGATGACATGCCCTGTCCGCAAGAGCTGGAGAAATGGCCAATCTCCCCACATAAGCTACACGGCTCCACGTGATAGATCTGCCGCTTCGGCTGCTCCTCAGTGGTGTCAAGCATCTGAACTTTCTTTCTTAGGTCGGCAACTTGCTTCGCCAACTGGGCATTGACACTCCCCTCGGGTCTGGCATAGCTACTACTTCCCCTTGAGCTTGTTTGCCTCGACTCAGCTGATAGTGACTTGAAGATCTCCGTCATCTCATCACTGTTCCGACCACTGATATTCCCGCCGGCTGCGGATTTCACCTCTCTCTGATCCTCTCTGCTCAAACCCTTGTAGAAGAACTGGATGATCGAATTAGGACTGAGGTCGTGATGTGGGCATTGCCTTAATAGGCTCCGGAATCGCTCCCAGGCCTCATGGAAAAATTCCCCCGGTTCTTGCTCGAAGGCGCATATCTGACCTCTCAAGTCGAAGGTCTTCTGCTGAGGATAGAACCGAGTAATGAACTCCCGGTACATGTCCTTCCAGGTAGTGATCGAGTCTGGCTCCAAGGATAGCAGCCAGTTCTTTGCCCTATCTCTCAAAGCATACGGAACGCACTTCAACCGGAGTTGATCGTCATCCAGTGCTCCAAGGGGAAAGGCATGCAAGGCTGTGTAAAATTCCCGAATGAAGTTGAGGGCATCCTCGTTCGCGGTTCCGGAGAACTGAGGAAGCTGAGCAAGATGGTGCGCCTTGAGGTCGTATCTCTGGGCGGCATCACTTAGGACGATGCATGAGCTGGCTCCGTCGATTTGCGGGTGCGTCAGACCTCCAAATAGGGGTGGCGGGGCACGGTTTCCGTTGTTTCCATTATTTTCGTTGTTCCCGTTATTCCCATTGTTGCCATTGTCTCCGTTGTTCCCGTTATTCCCACTGTTGCCATTGTTTCCGTTGTTTCCGTTGTTCCCGTTATGGTTTGCGGCGTCACGGAGTTCTGCTTCGTTCATGGTTAAGGTTTCGGTCTCGGGTTCGGAATCGGTAGTGGTAGAGTCAGACGAGGAGTCTTCGCCTAACTTCGTGCACCGACTGATGCTCTTGCGTCTGTTGATGTTTTCTATCACGGGTGCAAGCTCGGTATTAGCTCTTTGTGTACCTACCATGCACCAACAAAGACAAACAAACAATCAAACGCACCTGCACCAAATAAGTAAATAAAAAGAAAAATAAAAATGAAATTGTTGCAAACACCTAAACACTAATACTAGTGCCTAAAGTGTTCCCCGGCAACGGCGCCAATTTGATTAAGTCGTTTTGTAGTGTCAAAAATCAAATAAAATAACCGAACTAATTGCTAAAGCAACTCGCCCGAGTCGATCTCTCGAGGAACACTACTATCGGCGGTAAAAATGTTTATTTGTTTGCAACAGAGGAGTCGAAAAGAAATAGCATAATGCTCACGTTTGTTTTTTATTTTTGTAATTAATTCTAAAACTTAACTAAAGCAAATAAGAAAGCAAGAAAAGATTTTAAAATAAATTGGGAAAAGTCTAGGGTTTCGGGAATCACGATTATTTTTTTCAAGTTATAGTTCGAATAATGAAATAATGTTAACACGTCCGTTCCCGGTTGGCATCAACTTACTCACGGAATTCAAACTCGAACCCTAATTGGATAATCGTTCAACCCTAACCCTAGAAGAATTAATTAGCTACTCATGATTTTTATTGAAACACTATTTAATTTTTGAAAATTAAAATTCATGAAACAAGTTGAAAGATAAAATTAATGAAGCGATGAACAAACAAAGGAATTGAAGAACAAAAACTTTAAGAAAGAAAAAGTCTTACTAGATTAAGAAACTAAACCAAACATAAGCATCCGTCAGTAGCTAATCCAACTTTTGCCGAGATCCGAATTCAAGAAAGTTCAAAGCGATGAAAGCGTAAATCAAACCTAGAACTACGAATCTCCAAGTCTCCAACAATCAAAAGAAAACTAATGATGTGTTCTTTCCAATGTCAGCACCGTGAATACCTAGAAAAATTCTTTGTTCTCCTCCAATGTAGCATGTGGCCGAGAGCTTCCCCAAAAAGAAAAAATCGCCCCACTTGCGTAAAGAATCGTGAAAAAAAGTGTATCTCCCTTCCTAGGGTGAAAACCCTATTTTTTGTGTAATAAAAATGTGGGTCAAACGGTGGGTCAAACTCTGAAAATTCCTTCGGGTGGGTCGCGCGCGGTTCAGCCCGTGCGCGCGATGTATTTGTTCAAAGGTTGCTGGAAATCTGCCTTCCGCTCCGCTCGCACGGCAGGGCGCCGCGCGCGCGGTGAAGGTGGCTTGGAAGAGACCTGTTTTCGACAACCGGGGTTGACTGGGCCAGGTAGAACACTTCGAGGGCTGTCCATATATGTAAAGATCATCGCCGTAGGTGGTCGGAGGTGGGAGAGCCAAGCTCTCCAAGTTCGCTGCACATTGACTCCGGGGCAGCTACTACTGGGCTGGAAACTCGAGAATTACGGCTATATGATGGGGGAACTATGACAGTGAACTAGCTGGGCCTCGTATAACTTTTCAAGAGCTTTCCAACAAGGTATGGATCATGTCTTTAGGTGGTCGGAGCTGAGAGAACCGAGCTCTCCAAGTTCGCAGCGCACTCTCGGTTGTTTGTCGGCCAAATCACTTTTATCGTTTTTCAACTCGTTTTTATTCGTTTCTCCTGCCAAGCAAATCATAACACTGATAAGGCATATTCAACCCAAATGCGACATACTCAAACATGAATCACACACAAACGAGCCAAAACGATACTCAAAACAACTCTAAAAATCTAACAAAAACAAATAAATCAATGAGTGGTACTAGTCTCGGATAATAAGAAACGAATTAATTTAATTATTAGTAATTAAATAAATTCGTGGACGTTCGATATCTTAAACACGGGGAAATCCGTATATGTAATTTCGGCGGAAATATTATTGTTGATATAATATTAAATTAATTTCGGGAATTCAATTATAATTTTATAGTGGAATTAATTATAATTAAAATTGTGGAATTTAATTAAATGTTTTCTTTTAAGGACACCGGTTTAATTAAATTGCAATTTAGCCCGGGATTTATTTACCTAAGAGGTCCCTAGTGTAACTCTATTTAAACCCCCCTTGCCCTCTCTTAAACCTAAGAAACGCCGCTATAATTAATTTTGCAGAGAAAATAAAAGCTTGCGCAATTAATTTTCCTCTGCTTAATTAATTCACATTAGCGCAGTAATAATTCTGTAGAAATAATTTTGCTTGCGCAAATATATTTCTGAGACAGAGGATATTATTCCTACGGTGGGTTCAAGAGAGAAAGGAGAAGAGGAAGGTTCAGCGGATCGTTGCCCACTCAACGGCTGAACGTCGGGGATAGAGACATACACCGGAAGGCTTCGTGGTCTCAACAATTCGGCTTCTCCGAATCACGCGACAAAGGTATAAGATATCGAAACCCTTATTCCGCATACGTTTCGTTTTCTATTTCGTTAAAAATACATCGGATCTAAGATCGGGTTCCGGGGTCGTGGATCATATTCCTCGTTTACTGGGGGTTCTAGGACCTTCGGATCGGTAGTCGGAAGAGGAAAAACGACCCGGAAACGAGCCCGGAACAGCAACGTCGCGTTGCTGTTCGCGGACAAACGGCGGTCGCCGGAGGGCAAACGGCGGTCGCCGTTTGCAGTTCTTCCAGCGACCGCTGGTCTGCAATCGGCGGGCGCCGATTGTGGCAGACCAGCCCCGTTTCGCGCGGTTGTCCTCCGGGGCGATGGGTGGGCGTGATTCGGGACACGGGCTGTCGCGTGAACGAAGTAATGGACCTAGAGGTCGACTGGGATCGTTCGGATGTTCGAGTGATCAAACGAACGCATCCCGGGTAGTCGATTTCTAACACTTGGTGACCGAGCAAGTGCCCGGCCAAGTGACCGGGCGAGTGACCGGGCGATTGCGCTATCCGGTCACTCTGTCGGTCGACCAAGTGCACTCAATCGATCGACTGAGTGCTAGACCGAGGGCAGATTTTTTTTTTTTTTTTTGATATTTACAATGTTATGTTTATTAATTAATTGTGTTTTTTTTGCAGGATGGGTTCCGGTGGAGGAGGCCACAATTCATTCACACGTCGAAAGAATTAAATTTGTACGACCGGTTCCCCGTTTTGAAGAGCATAAAAGGGATTTTGAGAGCCGTTGACGATACGCACGAGGCTCACCGGGCATTCTGTGGTTCGTGTTTTGGAAGGTTGATGTACCTTAAAAGAGACGGGCGATTGAACGCGGCCATGTACCACTTGTTAGCTCGGGAGATCGTGGGTCCGACGATACCTCCGTTCGAGCATTGGTTTTCGGTCGGGGGTAACATCATTTGCTTCCGAGCACAGGAGTACGCCTTGGTGACCGGGCTTCGTTTTGGGAACCACGCCTTTGATACTTCGGCCCAGCACATTATTCCTCCCGGCTCTTTCTTTCATAGGCACTTCGGATTCGGGCGAAAAATTACAGCCCGAGAGCTTTCCAAGAGATTCACTGGTAGGGACTTGGGGTCAGACCCGGCCGACTACTTGAAGGCCGCCAAGGTGCTGATGTATTACATGATTCTCCTATGCCGATGCGATATCCACATCGAGGATTTGGTTTGGACTTTGGTAGAGGACGAGGAGGGATGGGAGACGTTTCCCTGGGGCTCCCACACATTTCAGATCATGTCCTACTACCTCAGCATAGCTGCCATGCATCACGGTCAGGTACTGAAGCTGGCCTACCACGTTTACGGCCCCATTTGGACCTATCTGCTATGGTCGTACGAGGCTATACCTAGTCTCGGGAGGGCGTGCGCGCACAGAGACGACCGTCCGAGGATTCCTCGGCTACTGGGGTGGCACTCGATTACGTCCCACGTTGATTTTTCTGATTTCTTCGACGACCCGGAGGTAAGCTTGTTTTAATGTTCAATTAATGGTTATATCAAATAATTAAATTAATTAACTCTATATAATTTTGATTTCTTTTCAGCTTGAAGTTCACCGGTATCTAGAGCCGACGGAGGAGGAGGCGGTTGCTCCGCATTTTATTCTCGTGCGTGACAGAGCAGAAGAGGTCACGTACCATCCTCCTCCTAGACTTGGATTGCCTGCAGACGAGGCACTGGCACCGGCACAGAAGAAGAGGAAGAACTTGATGGAACGCGTGGCCAGACGCGTGTCCAAGGCCGTCGACAAGATCACGGGTGACTCTGGGCCTAGTAGACGGGGTCGTGATGCCATCACACCTAATTCATCGGCAGAGCGTCGTCCCTCTTAGCGACCCCGATGAGAGGGCTCTCCTGCTCCCTAGGGGTCTGATGACAGTACCGATCGACGGATTGATCGATGGTTCCAGAAAATCCTGAACGACGAGTCCGACACGGGATTTATGGCTCGACTGACTGCCCGGATCACGAGGACACATCAGGAGAGCAACGATAGACTCTTGGAGAGTGTCAGGAGGACACAGAAAAGTGGGCCACGACAGTCTGATGGAGCAGATTCGGGGGTTTTTCGGTCGAAGACGATTCTCGAAGAGTCGCCCTTGTCCTTCCTATCCCGTTGAGCCTTCTGCATCTCATCACTCTGGATCCGGACGTGCTGCGTCTCATCATTCGGGTTCAGGACGTGTTCCTTCTCATCACTCTGGATCCGGACGTGCTGCGTCTCATCATTCGGGTTCAGGACGTGTATGTTCCTTCTCATCACTCCGGGTCCGGACGTGCTGCGTCTCATCGATCCGGGTCTGTACCAGGGCGTCATTCATATGCAGAGCCTTCTGCGTCGCACCGGGAGGAGAAGGAGACCTTTCCATCTAGAGCATCGTGTGGAGATATCGACAGTTACCGCACTCCGATGCAGCCCATAGTTGACCCGACTTATGGTTCTCCTCCGAAGATGGGCTTGCTAGAGTTCGGGAGTCTCTTCACACCGACGGAGGCTCCTACTGATTTCACGTCTTTCCCGCCGATTCCTGCCCGTGATACACAGCCTTATATCCCCCTGGATGTTCCTGCCGGTGATATGTCGCGAGTTGTCTTCGATGCAGAGAGTTATTTCGTGCAGGAACCAGATTTGTTCACGCAGACATCTCCCGGGGCAGATGCACACTGTTATAAGGGGACGTTCAGCGATGAAGATAAAGAACTCGGCATCGATGATGCCGCAGCGGAGCCCGAGGAGGAGGTCGCCGAGAGTAGCATCGGACCCCGTGTGAGAAAGCCCTCGGCAGCTCTTCGGAGCCCGTACGTCACACATTTCACCCCGGCCGGTGAACGGAAGATTAGAGGCTGGCTTTCGGTGTTCCGACAAGCAGGGCAGCACAAGAGCATCCGGTTGAATGAAGGCCATTTTACGCAGGCATATTTCGACACTATTGAGGATATCGGTTATTGGTACACAGACGTGGTAAGTTAATTTTTAATTTTACTTTCAAATTCATAGTATTTATTTATTGGTGCTCAGCTGTGGTATGTTTATTTTTCAGGAGATCGATCTGTACATTCGATACTTGCAGGAGAAGTTGAAACTGATGAAGGGTGTACGAGAAGGAGTATCTCCAAAAACGACTATACTCTTGAATACCGAGTTCTTCGTAAGTTTCAATTATCATATCAAATGCACTATTTATCTCACTTTTCTCATTTTTCTAACGTTTAATATTTTTAACAGAACAAATTGACATATGAGTGGTGGAAGGTGAAGTCGAACAAGTCATTTTCCAATACAACAAACTTCGAAGATAGATATAAGAACTGGAAAGTACCGGAGCATTTGTTGAGGATGGTCAGGGGAGACGAGGAATACACGAGTTAGTTTCATGCTACTGAGGTAATATTATTTATCGGGTTAATATTGTTTAATTATCCAATTTAATAACGTTCCTTTATTTATCAATAACGTTTTGTTTTGTTTTTTGTATTTTCTTAGGTAATAACGATTGTCAATACTGGCGCTCATTGGGTCGCGGTGCGTATTGATCTGGCCAACTGGAGTGTATATCTGTACGACTCTTTCACTTTCCGTGTGCCACTCGATATTCGGGAACCGATGCTGCGACCGTTGCACCACTTGTTGCCTCGGCTATTGGTCGCGGCGGGATATTGGGATGCAGACACGAACTTTTTCAGAAAAGCCCACAAGAGAACTGCTCTTAGGATCGTCGTCCCGAAGACACAATTTACCCAGTACGACAACTCCAGCTGTGGCCCGTACGTGTGCATGTATCTCGATCGTCTCATCAACAAGTCGTTCACTCACGTGAAAGTACCGGTCGACAATGAGTACTTGCTCAAGTATCGTAGATATGTTGCTCGGAAGATCTTTGGTTTGAGTCGTACTTTTGAGTCGTAGGGTTGTTGATTTGTATGTGCATGTGTATTCGGATTGATTCGTATGTGTGTTTGTTTGGATTGTGTTTGTGTTTATGTTTGTGTTTGTGTATTGAGATTGATTTGCAGGTTTAGCTTTGATATAACTAAATAAATCCCGTCAAGATTTTTTAAAATTATTTATAATATATTAATTTCTTTAATTTAATATAATTGGTAGAAAAATAAAATATTTTATTTATAAACCAAATTAAACAAATATATGAATTTATAAAAAAATATATTTTATAAAAAATATTTAAATTAACTATATAAAAAAGATAAAAAAAATATAATTAAATTAAGTATATAAAAAATATAATTAAATTAATTATATAATTAAATTGAGTATTTTAAAAAAAATCTGCACTTGGTGGCGCCACCAAGTGCACTTGGTGGCTGGGCAAAAATAAATATATTTTTTAATTCGGCACTTGGTCGATGCACTTGGTCACTGTGACCAAGTGCACTTGGTGGTGACCAAGTGCACAGGCCACCAAGTACCCCACCAAGTGCCCCCATCAAGTGCTTTAGAACATAATTACATTTTAATTGATTTTAATGCATTTTTTTCAATTGTAAAGTTGTTATGTTACATGAAACATCAATTTCATAGTCAAAATAATTCAAAAAACATGATCAACCTTTGAAATTGGTGAATTAAGTGATTACGCATACGGATCATGAACAATTTGGTAAGTATGTAGATAACTTTGTAACAATATTACTAGTTAGTTCAAAAAATAGTCAAACTACTACGTTTCATTTTAATAGTACTAATTCGGCTTTGTTTTCATTTTTATTTGATGTTTATAGGCTCCAAAATGATCTTTAATGTCAACATAACAACATAACAACACTTTATTGGCCTAAAATTAATTAAAAAAAAATTATTCTAGTGCACTTGGTGGGGCACTTGGTGGTGCACTTGGTGGTCTCTGT
Organism: Euphrasia confusa; assembly: GCA_954870475.1. Classification (NCBI taxonomy): domain Eukaryota; kingdom Viridiplantae; phylum Streptophyta; class Magnoliopsida; order Lamiales; family Orobanchaceae; genus Euphrasia; species Euphrasia confusa. The sequence continues at coordinate 23,244,592 of OX940954.1, forward strand.
ACTCAGTCACCACCAAGTGCACTCAGTCAAAATGACCAAGTGCCGAGTAACACTCGGTTAGTTAACCGGCGACCAAGTGCACTTGGTCACTTTGACTGAGTGCAGCCACCAAGTGCAGTGACCAAGTGCATTGTTGGAAATCGACTACCCGGGATGCGTTCGTTCGATCACTCGAACATGCGAACGATCCCAGTCGACCTCCAGGTCCGTTACACCGTTCACGTGCCAGCCCGTGTCCCGATTCACGCCCAGCCATTGCCCCGAAGGACAACCGCGCGAACCAGAGCTGGCTGCCCGAAAAACAGCGAAACGGCGACCGCCGTTTGCCCTCCGGCGACCGCCGTTTGTCTGCGAACAGCAGCGCGACCTGCTGTTCCGAGCGCGTTTCCGGGTCGATTTTCCTCTTCCGACTACCGATCCGGAGGTCCTTGACCCCCAGTAGTCGAGGAACATGATCCACGACGCCCGGAACCCGATCTTAGATCCGATGTATTTTTAACGAAATAGAAAACGAAACATATGCGGAATAAGGGTTTCGATTTCTTATACCTTTGTCGCGTGATTCGGAGAAGCCGAATTGTTGAGACCACGAAGCCTTCCGGTGTATGTCTCTATCCCCGACGTTCAGCCGTTGAGTGGGCAACGATCCGCTGAACCTTCCTCTTCTCCTCTCTTGAACCCACCGTAGGAATAATATCCTCTGTCTCAGAAATATATTTGGGCAAGCAAAATTATTTCTACAGAATTATTACTGCGCTAATCTGAATTAATTAAGCAGAGGAAAATTAATTGCGCAAGCTTTTATTTTCTATGCAGAATTAATTATAGCGGCGTAAGTAAGGTTTTGATCTTCTGTCTAGAAATATAATTGCGCTAGCAATCAATTTCTCCAGAAAATAATAACAGCGCTAATCTATTTATTTTTACAGAAAAATAATTGCGCAACAATTTATTTTTCTCCGCAAAAATAAAATAGCGGCGTTTCTTAGGTTTAGAGAAAGAGAGGGTGAGGTATTTATAGAGCTACACCAGGGACCTTATGGAAATTAATTATTAGGCTAAATTGCAATTTAATTAACTCGGCGTCCTAAAAGGCAAACCTTAATTAAATTCCACAATTTTAATTATAATTAATTCCACTATAAAATTATAATTGAATTCCAAATAATTAATTTATATTATTTCAACAATAATATGAAGGTACCGGTATACCGATCCGATCGATACACCGTGTGTGCGGAAGCGTGTAAAGCAATAGATCTACTATGCCATGATCTTAGTGCACACTTAATGTGTATAAGAACACATATAAACATATATATATACACATCCAATATATATATATATATAAGGTTCAACGATTACTTACTTTTGTGACGAAGTGATTCGTTGATGTCGTTGAGGTGGTGTTGAGTCGATTGAACCACCTCAAATGGATCAGCCTCTCGAAGCTCTCCTTGTGAATGACCTCGTCACTCCTTTAGATCGTCCGGATGTGGAAGCCGCACAAATGGCCCGGCCTCTACGTGTTGCACACGAACTCGGATGACGAACACTTTGCTTGATCGAGTCGGTTCTCCTAGAACACTCTCTCCTTTCTCTCTTTGGTGTGAATTTCGTGGGTAAAGATGTGATGTGATGAAAATCTGATTTTCATCCATATAATGGCCTCATTATTCACCACATTACTCCCCTTTGTAACCTACAACATAATGGGCATCATAATGCACCATTAACATGCAAAAGGGGTTACAAAGGAGGTGAAAGGTCATGCCACATACACATGCCACTATGCATTGTATGTGGTCCCACTTGCTTCTGTGGCATGCCATGTCACACTATGTGACATGCATCCATGCAAGCCATGCATCCCATGCATGTGTATTAAATCCACGTAAATATTGATTCTAAATCAATATATTTATCAAGCAATGTATATCAATATCGAGCTCGTGTGTGACCCTGTAGGTATGATTTTATCGATCAATATTATATTGTTCCCAACAATTAATATTATCGAATAATCATTTAACATCCATAGACGACCTTATGACTTTATCGATTGCACACGTAGGATCGAAGGACATATCCCAACAATCTCCCACTTGGCCTTCAGAGCCAGTGTGCTGCCAATTTCCTGTTGTCACTTTATGTCTAAGTTTGAACTTGAGGCAAGACTCGAGTCATCCTCAATCGGTTCAAACCTTTCTTGGACTTTGAGACAGACTGTAAAACCAGATTTATCACTATGATACGAATCTGGACGTGGCCACGTATTTTCCACAGTCTCGACTCTCCAAGTGGCCGGTAAGACATGTATCCCATTATAAAATGGAGGACAATCCCATCTTGTCAATCCAAGCTCTCCCACTTGCTTCCTGATATACCCAATAACAAGTTTTATAACCTCCTTTTACGAAAGGCGTTTACTTGTATCAAAGTACATCATTTCACAATGGAATCACTCTGGACTACTCAGGTCAGAGGAAATTGCTCGACAGTCAATGAAATAGTATTATGACTCGAAATCTTAAATACTATTCCAGTCGGGTCTGTTCGATCATTAGCTCCCAGCTAATATCTATGTAATTGTACTTGATGTCCCACATCATTAGCCCATGAAGCGGCGCTATATTACACATTACAATCTAGTTCTTTGTATCATCAGTTTGTCCGTACTCGATGATACGAACCAGGAACAGCTATATGATTCAAGTATATCAGTTCAACCATTGGGGCTTCATTATGCGGTAAGTCGACCTCATAACCCAATTGATATCACTTAATCATTTGGACAATTCATATAAATTAAACCATATCTATATGAAGAAATATGTATTATACATATGAGTGAATGTCTACCAAATCTCCAAAAGTATCTAATACAGTAATAGAAATCACAACCCATCTCTAAGATGTCTGATCTCTATTGCAGTCGTGAAAGCCTCAAGCTTAAACTGCTGGAGAGGTTTAGAAAATGGGTTTGCAACCTTACCAAAAGTTGCAACTTTATTATCTCGATATCTCCACAAAACTATCTCCCAGATAATGTGGAACATCCTGAGCACCAGCTTTAGATTTGTAGTGCTCCCTAGGCTCATAAGCTTGCGCGATAGATCTACTATAAATAGAGAACTATCGGATGGGCTGAGCTAGTTACGCCACCTAGTTCATTCAAGAACTTTCAAATCTTAATTGCCAACAGTACTGCATCCAATGCAATACTGTGTTCAGCTTCTGTAGTTTTAATCAGCTATATTACATTGCATGGAACTATTCCAGCAAATTTCGCCTCTAACCAGACAAAAGATATAACCAGATTAAAATCGGAAATTATCTTAGTCTGTTAGCATTTAAACAGCTTGTTAATATCAACTCTTTTTGTCTTCCAAAGACAACAAAATATTCTTTTGTCCATCTAAGGTACATAAGAGTATTCTTGGTCGCAGTCTAACGCGCCTCACCTGGATTTCCTTGAAATTGACTCGTCATGCTCAAAGCATACGATACGTCTGGTCATGTACATATCATGGCGTACATTATAGACCCTATTGCCGAAGCATAAGGAATGTTTTCCATCCTCTTTTGCTCATCAAGCCCTGTAGGGCCTTGAATCTTGCTAAGAGATGTGCCATGAGTAATTGGAATGAGACCCTTTTTGGTGTCTTTCATTCTGAACTTATCAAGTACCTTTTCAAAATAGGTCGCTTTACTAAGTCCAAACATCCTTTTCGATCTGTTCCGACAGATCTTGATGCCCAATATGTACTGTGCTTCTCCAAGATCCTTCATTGAAAAACAATTTCCAAGCCATTCTTTAATAGAATTAAGCATAGAAACATTGTTTCCAATAAGGAGTATGTCACCGACATACAACACAATTAATACAACGTAACTCCCACTGATCTTCTTGTAAAACAAGACTCTTCCGAGTTCCTCTGAAATCCAAATCCCAGTATGGATTCATTGAACTGAAGATTGCTACTCCTATATGCATTCTTTATTCCATAAATAGAACTATAAGTTTGCATAATTTCTCAGCCTTATTAAGATCGATAAAACTCTTTGGCTGTGTTAAAACACAGCCTCTTCTAGAATCCAATTCAAGAAGTTAGTTTTAACATCCAATATTACCATAACTCATTATCAAGATGAGTAGTAATGGCTAAGATAATCTGAATGATTTAATCAAAGCAATTGGTGAAAGTTTTTCCATAATCCACCTCGTGAATAAAACTTTTACCATCAACCTTGCTTTGAAAACCCTAGGTTTTCCATCTGTCTGTTTAGATCTTAAAGATCTATTAGCATTCATTGGGTCTAACCCTGTGATGCAAATATACCAAACTTGATTATCAGATATTGATATCATCTCAGATTTCATGGCACCATGCCAATTTTTAGTAGCTGGACTCGTCATAGCTTGGAATTAGGTCGAAGGTTCACCGCTTTCCAAAAGCATGAATTCATATCTCTCATTGGTCACAATATCTAAGTATTTGAATAATAGAGATAGATTTATGCCTTTCGGACCTACGAGGGCTGGTATGGCTTCCAAAACCATAAGAATACTCTCAACCCAGTCTTGAGTATTCATCGTTGGTTGTTTCACTTGAACCTCGTTCAAGACAACCGAGCTCCCACTGAATTTCTAGGAAAGATAACTCTTTTCAAGAAAATCACTATCTCGAGCAACAAAATATTGTTCTCAGATAGATCGTAGAAGTTGTGCCCTCGAGTTTCTTATGGATACCATAAAGAAACTTTTATCCCATTTGAGTTCAAGCTCTATAGAGATAAATCTCGTCAGAGAAGCTTTTAGAACCTCAAATTTTGATGAAAACAATTTAGGGACCCTCCCTTTCCATACCTAGTATGGTGTCTTATCAACAGCTTTTGACAGCTTCCTATTCAGTGTATAAGTTGAAGTCTAGAATTGTGTGTTCCCAAAAGAGACCAGTAGTTCATTTAGACCTCTCATCGAATGGTCGAACTATATCTAATATAGTTTTTTTTCTCTTTTCCGAAACATAACCTTCATGTGCTTGTGAACTAATAGGTTCCACATACATCAGTATGTATCATCCCTAATTACTCACATGTTCTCCTTTCTCCAAGAAAGATGACATTGTTATCTTTTCAATCACACATCATTCACATGTATCAAATGACTCCAAGTCAAATGATTCTAAAATTCCTTCTAAAAGAAGTTTCGTTACATGTTTAGATTTTGATTTGATCTAATCAACAATGTTTCAGTTATGTCTCATCGATACTTATTCGATTTTGGCCTTTGGTCTTAATGATATATATGATTTGTCAAGTTTAAAGTATACATAAACAATATAATAATCGTACCAAAACAAAGAATAATTCACAATTAAAATAGTTACCAAACTATTTAATAGTGAAAAACTAATCCATCAGTATCTAATACTGAACCAATATTCATTGTTTATTGAAGGTACGAAATTACATAGTTATAATACTCAAACAAGGCCCTAAGGCAAAACAACATCATATGATCATACGGCTAATGCAGCGACCTTCGCTCCATTTCTTGCCCGTAGATCGACATCTCTATTCACCAAACTTATACTTCTATGTAGTTCCTCCACATAAAAATGTGAGAACCACATTTGGCATCCAATACCCAAGAAGTAGAATTTGTGAAGTTTAATGTCTATATCATTAATACTTGAAGATGAAGCAACCCCGTTCTTCACATCTTCTTTGAACTTTGGGCAAATTCAATTATTCCCAGTAATTGAGTCTCATTCAAATTTCCCATTCAAAATTATCTCAATGTCAAAACGTGATAAATCGTAATTGAAAAATCGAAGTTTTCTAACCAGCGATATTATCATGCAATTGAAGCCCTATCTCTCATAAAATATGAGGGAGCCAACCAGACAATCGATTCACGCCATCCAATGGCTCGAAAGTCTCTAATTTGTGTCATTGATGAACTTAAGTGTTTTGGATTAAATCACTCCCCGAGGTGTAAATAATCATAACCTTAGAATCCATCATATGAAAGACAAATTAGGCATTTGTTTTGAAATTGAATAAAATATGAACTTTTATATGTTTGCAAGTAGTGTCCAACACTTTTGCAAAGACGCATTGAGATTCCCTAGGAACCCTAGTAGCCTTCTTGCCCCTGCTCTTTTGAATACCCTATCCCATATCATAAGAATTTCCCTCTTAGGGTCCTTCTCTATCGCCGGCTCAGCAGCCTTGAGCATCCCGTGGAGCTCACGAAGCGATTTCTTCAAACCATTCATATGGAAAATTTAGCCTAAAGGCATTATAACCATCATGAGATTGAAGTATGAAATCGGTTGCCAAATAATCATCATAGGAAAAATCTAGGCGGTCACTTGAAACAAATAATCCAATCATTTGTTGCATATGTGATTCCATAGATTTCCATTTTTCCAGCCTAGCTGAAGCGATGACCCTGGTCATACCGAACCGCTCAATCATAGTATGTTCCCCGAACATGCTATTGAGTTGTTCAATGATATCATAGGAATTGGTAATCTAACACATTCTCTTTGTATTCGTATTTGAGGACCATCCTCAAATTACGTTGTCAATCAAGAAAATTTGTGTTGTTCAATTTTTCACAATCAAGAATTGAACCAAACTTGAATTGAGTTGATATTTAACATGATAAACTACAAAAGAAAGATAACTAAAGTATGTAAACATCCACAAAGCGGTAAACAAATAAGGTTGTCTATCAAAATTACTTATTTGTTACATTTTGTTCAATCGATATCTAATATCGTTGTTCCCTTAAACAAAACAATCCCAAGACCCTCATCTTGCGAATCCTTAAGCCGACTGAGTCCGCACTTAAGAAGTCTAAGATAGGTAGACATCCCATGTCAATGACATCTAATGTCACTCTCGGTCGATGAGAGTCCCATTCTCATCTCATGTCTCGATAGCCACGCCTCCAGTGGATCTATCGATGAGAAAACCAAACTCACGTGTAAGGGTCTAACCCTTACTCCCACTTATCCCAAGATAACAAGTAGTACCCCGCTGAGGCGGACCTACCAACTTATGATCGAGGGCTTTATGGGTGTGATGTTTTGGACAAGACATTATACTCATTATTTTGGAACTTGCATGCATAGGTTTGTTTATATGTAAGTTGAACATTTATAACATAAAACAACCTATAACTAGCAAAGCATATAAATACGAAATCGAAAGGCCCCTAGAACCTCAAAACTCTCAAACGAAAAGATTAAAAGCAACAAAATAGGCCTTGAACATCTTCTGGACTGGTCCTCGCCCTCCGTTTTAGTTCCGTGCCCTCCGATTTTGGTCAAATCTATTCCGTACCCATTGAACCACGAACAGCGCCCGCCGTTTCACAACCAGCGGTCGCTGAACACCACCGGCGGTCGCCGTTTCCAAAACGGCGCCCGCCGAAAGGGTTCGGAAAAATCTGCCCCAAAAACAGGTCATTCGGCGGTCGCCGTTTCCAAAACGGCGCCCGCCGAATCAAAACGGCGCCCGCCGGAGCTCAAACGGCGACCGCCGTTTGGCTCTAGCAGCCCGGTTTGCTTCGTTTTGCTTCGTTTGGCTTCGTTTCTTCTCGTTTTCGCCGGAGAGCCGAGATCCTCCATCGAACCATGGACTAAGTCCATCGCTTACAAGTAGTACAATACAAATATAATAGAAAAACCTATCTATTACAAATGATTCCAAGGGACGCAGCCCTCCAAAACTATGGCCAATCGAAACGTAAAAAACGACGAAATCATTCACCCGACCACTAACTGTGGCCGGCCTTACATCTAATCACATAATCACAATTAAACAAATAATCCAATTATGTTGATTTAACCTTCGTGTCCAACACAAAAGTGTGCACGAGCCCTAGGCTCTGATACCAATTGAAGGTACCGGTATACCGATCCGATCGATACACCGTGTGTGCGGAAGCGTGTAAAGCAATAGATCTACTATGCCATGATCTTAGTGCACACTTAATGTGTATAAGAACACATATAAACATATATATATACACATCCAATATATATATATATAAGGTTCAACGATTACTTACTTTTGTGACGAAGTGATTCGTTGATGTCGTTGAGGTGGTGTTGAGTCGATTGAACCACCTCAAATGGATCAGCCTCTCGAAGCTCTCCTTGTGAATGACCTCGTCACTCCTTTAGATCGTCCGGATGTGGAAGCCGCACAAATGGCCCGGCCTCTACGTGTTGCACACGAACTCGGATGACGAACACTTTGCTTGATCGAGTCGGTTCTCCTAGAACACTCTCTCCTTTCTCTCTTTGGTGTGAATTTCGTGGGTAAAGATGTGATGTGATGAAAATCTGATTTTCATCCATATAATGGCCTCATTATTCACCACATTACTCCCCTTTGTAACCTACAACATAATGGGCATCATAATGCACCATTAACATGCAAAAGGGGTTACAAAGGAGGTGAAAGGTCATGCCACATACACATGCCACTATGCATTGTATGTGGTCCCACTTGCTTGTGTGGCATGCCATGTCACACTATGTGACATGCATCCATGCAAGCCATGCATCCCATGCATGTGTATTAAATCCACGTAAATATTGATTCTAAATCAATATATTTATCAAGCAATGTATATCAATATCGAGCTCGTGTGTGACCCTGTAGGTATGATTTTATCGATCAATATTATATTGTTCCCAACAATTAATATTATCGAATAATCATTTAACATCCATAGACGACCTTATGACTTTATCGATTGCACACGTAGGATCGAAGGACATATCCCAACATAATAATTCCGCCGAATTACATATACGACTTTCCCCGTGTTTAAGATATCGTATGTCCACGAATTAACTTTAATTACTAATAATTAAATTAACTCGTTTCTTGTTATCCGAGACTAGTACCACTCATCCTTATTATCATGTGGAACGAATCCACCTGCAGGGTTTACATGATAAACTTTATGAGCTCATCTCGGGGACATCATCAACCCAATAAATGGGACACGGTTTCCTGTCTATAATCTATAGCATGCCGTGTGTACAATTCCGATTCCCAATTTACCGAGAATATTGACTAATCAATTAGTCTCACTCACTAGTAAGTCAAAGAACCGAGAACTGGACACACGCACCTATAATTATATAGGGATTAGGAATTCGTATATCCGTAATATCTGAGGTCTAGTTCGATTACTGCGATTAGTATAAATCGAACGCCCTCCCGTGGTCCTGCTCAATACACCAAGTGTACGAGTGTAACATGATAGTCAAGACCGACTATCTACCAGTCACACTACGACGTACCGATGGATTGTCCCTGTCCATCTAAGTCGTGAGCTACTGTTCGATAGTATACGAGTAACCGACAGTATGATCTTCCGCGTGTCTCCTCACGCCATACTGTCTACAACGTATACATCAAGGACTATTGCATTAAATGCAATCATGCTTGAATCATATCTCGAATTAAGGTATAGATAAGGAGTTCCGTATTTGCACTAAACTAGACATTTAGAATACAACTCCATCAATCTCCCACTTATACTAAAAGTCTAGTCGCCCTCTCCCAAACATCAGATTCCCATAACCTCATCACGCCTACCCAACGCTTTCGCTGGAAGTGCCTCTGTGAACGGGTTTACCAGGCAATCCTCTCGATGCTATCTAGGTGACAACTGCATCGTCTTACTAGACGATCTCTCGAATCAGGTGGTACTTGCGCTCTACGTGTTTTCTCCCACTGTGGACTCGTGGCATTTCAAGTTTGCCAATACCGCTATTCAAAATAGCTTTGGGTAAACTAGAAACCACATCTAAGTCCCTTAGGAAGTTCTGGAGCCACACTGACCTTTTAACTGCCTCAGAGGCCGTTATCCTTTCAGTTTCCATGGTAGAGTCCGTAATGCATCGCTGATTTACATTCTTCCATGTGACTGCTCCACTTCACAGTGAGAACACATAGCCTGAATTCGACTTTCGACTGTCCCTATTTGATTTGGAAATCCAATTCTATGTAATCCAAAGGAAACAACTTGACTGCTTTGTAACTCAGAACATAATTCCTTGTCCTCTGCAGGAACCTAAACATGTTCTTTACATCAGTCGAGTGATCCTTTCCAGGATTACTATGATATCTCACCACCATGCCCACGGCATAGTAGATATCAGTCTCGTGCATAGCATTACATACATTAAGCTTCCCACCATTAAGGTGCAGGGAACTGCTTACTCTTCATCTATCTCCTTTATTGTGTCGGACACAAAACCTTAGATAGACGAATTCCACATCTAAAAGGTGAAGACCTTTCTTGGAATTCTGTATGCTGCAACGAGTAAGAATTGTATTTATGTATGAGGCTCGAGATAAGTTCTATGTTCTTTTCTGGCGATCATTTATTACTTTGATCCCATGAACATTCCCGACTTCTCCTAAGTCTCTTACATTTAATTACTCGGACAACCATCCCTTTATGTCCGATAACATCTTTCATATTGTTGCCAATTTAGAAGGATGTCGTCTACATAAAGAATGAGAAAACACCACATCTTTTCTGTCACTTATTTATTACACTCAGGAACTAAACATGCCTTGAATGAATCCATGAAATGGATTTTCTCATAGGTCCGCATGTGTCCAAGATCTTGAAGCTTCCTTCAATCCTAAGATTGATTAAGCTTGCTTACCGAATGCTCTTGGCTCTTTTCGATGAATCTCTCTGTCTGTCCCACACAGATGGCCCCGTCAAGACTTCGATTTAGGAAATCTGTCTTGACTTCCATCTTCCATGTGAAGACAAAAGAATCCGGATCGACTTTTGCCAAGACTGAGCATCTTGATCTTTCAGCGTCTCGTCATAGATCCAGGGTTCGGCTTCATGTTCTCCAGGTAACAAGTCCGAAGACTCACCTATAAACATGAACCTGTTGGGTTGTCTAACAACCCTCCCACTACGACGACGCTCCGGTGTATCTTTAGTGACTAAAGATTATAGTAGTGAATTACTCAGTTAGGCTGGTTCTAAGTCTTGATCAGTCCCTCTAAGCACATTAAGTATTACTCTACTCTTGGCTTGTGATCTTGCATATATATAGTCCACGTCTAAGAACCGAACATTGATGCAATCAATGAACATATGGTCCTTTGGACTATATTACATATCTCAATTCGTTTTCTTAGGGTATCCTATAAACAGCCGAATATCAGTACAAGTTTCCAAAGGAATCAAGTTCAGGATAAACGCCGCTGTTTCCAAGCCATATCCCAAAAACGATTTAGGTAACTCCGAATGTCTACTTTCCCATATCTATAAGAGTCCTATTCCTTCTTTACAACACATTATTTTGCCGAGGCATAAATTGTGTAGTCTGTTGGGAGTTAATCCCATTTTCTGATAAGTATGCCTTACTCCTCAAAGAGGTCTGCATATATCAGAGCGAATCAACTCTAGTACTTTCTTGGATCTTTTCCCTTTAACCGTAAAGGGTTGCTCGGTCATTAAAACTTCCAAGTATGATTCGAAGGTTGGAAGGTCCTTTCCTTCAACCTGGCTGAGTAGTCCATCAGCTTTCACCCTTTGAATCGTACTCAAGTTAAAATGATTTAGCCTAAGATTCCATAAGTACATTTGATTTATCCTAGAAGGATATTTACTCTTATTGGGGTTCGACATTGTGTTATTAGCTCCGGTCTGTTGCATCGTGGAAGAATACGGATTTAGTATTAAATTGTCTATCAATATACCAGAATAGATAATATCCCCGTTTCCTAAAGAAACGGAATATCTATTCTAAGCCAACTTAGAAATCCGAAATGAAATTTATTTCTAAATGCCGGCACATAAAGACAATTTATTAGAACTAAAATCCTACCGTTAAAACATTTAACATCTCCCACTGCAACGGTTGTTACCTTAACATTATTGCCCATGTAGGTTACTACTTCTTCCTTTCTAAGTCTCCGGGTTTCCTGGAACCCCCGCATTTAAATGCAGACATGATTAGTGGTTTATGTATCCACACACCAGGTACTGGTAGATAACACCACTAAACATGTTTCGGTGACTAAGGAGAAGTTAACTTCTAGTTGCTTTGAGAGGACAATCAAACTCCCAGTATCCAAACTGCTTACAACGGAAGCACTTACCCCTTGGGCTTGCTTTTCCCATTCCGTGGTCCAGATATATTAGGCCCACTGGGTTTCCGTATTTTCTTCTTCTTCCTTTCGCCGCCCGAAGGCCTAGGAAGAGCCAATTTCTCAGCCACAAGTGTTTTGAGAGCCATTAAAGATTCCCTCAGCCGCTTGAAGTTCAACCAGGAGCTCCGCCATTGAATAAGACCTCTTATCCATGTTATATTTTAGGCGGAACTGCTCAAAACTTCTCGGCAGAGACTGGAGCACAAAATCAACCTGGGTTACCCCATTGATAATTGTTCCCAGAATCTCTATCTCATTAAGATAGCCCATCATTCTAAGAACGTGATCCCTCACGGGCGTTCTTTCTGACATGATGGCCGTCATGAGTTGCCTCATTTCACTTTGTCTGGCTGTCCTGTCCTAATAACCAAAAACTTCTTGAGGTTAAGCATCATATCATAGGTAATAGTCATGGCATGATCCTGATGTCGCAGCACATTTGACATGAAAGTCATAATGTTGCTCCGCGTCATCTCATAGCCTTGATCCATTTCCAATGACCTTCCTTTCCTCAGTAGTGGAAGCATCATTTGGTTCAGCAGGTCAATTGACTTGGAGTACATATTTGTACTCCTCTGCAGTTAGGACAATGTCCAAGTTTCTTTTCAAATCTATAAAATCAGGTTCAGTGAGTTTGTTGACTTTTAATGGGAATAATACCATATAAAACAAACAATGAGTTTAATTCGATATCATTTCCCTCAAGTGATATCATTAAACTACCAATCATTTCCAAAATCCCATCAGACATAGCAAGCCACGTTCTTGTGGACGTTTACCAGTCCAAATGATTTTATGATTGGATTTCACTTCGGTCGTACATCATCATAGCAGTGACTCCGATGGGGAGGATACTATAAAGCGTACCTAAGTGTATACCATTTCTCAGTACTAAGTCCACCGCTCGGGAACTACATGTCCACCGCAAGCCACGTTCTTGTGGACGTTTACGTTGACATGCGGTCCTCCACGACTTTCTATAACTGTCGAGCCCCAATTAATCCCAAAGTTCCGTTTCCATTTAGCAAGCCACGTTCTTGTGGACGTTTACTAAAACAAACAACTTTATTAATTGAATCTCACTTATTTAAATTTCATAGAATCTTAATTAACCCAAAGTACCGTTTCCATTTAGCAAGCCACGATAGTGTGGACGTTTACTAAAACAAACAACTTTGTTAATTGACTCTTACATTTATTAAATTTCACAATTTTATTAATCAAAGCTTGATATCTCGTAAGTGAAACTCGAAGTTTCTAACCAGCGATCAATCATGCAATTGAGCCCTATCTCTCACAAAGTGAGGGAGCCAATCAAACAATCGATCTAGTCATCGAATGACTCGAAAGTCTCTAATCTGTGTCATCGACATAACCAAGCGCTTTGGCTCCATTCCACTCCCCGGGGTGAGAATGAGTCGAGTTGAAATTAGTCTTTGAATGACAGATTAGGCATTGCTTTTGAGAAATATAATTGTTCAATTTTATAAGTGGATTTTAAATTCGAATTTTGATCCAGTGATATCCGTGTATCGACTTTATCCGATAGGGAGGATGACACTAAAGCCAACTCGTAAGTCAATACACATCACATTCAAAACAGAGAATGGAGACCGCGGGATTGTTTCCAATCCCTCTCCCACTTAGTATTTTACGATAAGGGATAACATGCATAAATAATTTAAGCATAATAATAAACACGTAAATCACATAAAGCAATTAACGTGGCCCCGATTATTATGGCCTTAAATATTTTCCAATGCACGTCTCTTGGAACTTCATCTCGTTGCTCGTCTCGATCTCGGTCCACCACTGACTCGCTCGAGGGTCAAGAGACGAACTCCTCCCACTGGAGCCTCGTCTCGAGCCTCGTTGAGTCGTCCGTGGGGTCGAACGAACCCTAGCCCCGCTGCTGCCCGTCGCGAACACGGGGTGTGTTCGATGGCTGCCCGTTGCCGGTTCGCTCTCCTCGATCCTCGTTTCTCCGGGTTTTGATCTCGTCTCGATCCACCAAAATTAGTAAGAAAAATTACAAGAATAAACTTACTAAATCCGGCATCGATCCTATACAAGGTGATCGACCCTATACATGTCCCGGATACAACGAAAAATAAATAAACCTAACGACTCAACCCGTCGTTTTTATCTATTACAAACAAGCATCGTTTTTCCAAAACAAAAACAATCTCGACAAGCCCGAGAGTTTAATCAAAACCACAATTTAAAGCACAACATACAATCAAAACGTTGGCCATAATAACCGGGTTCGAACCTGCAAAACAAATCTCGCAAAAATACAACGAATCGAGAAAACCGGCTCTGATACCAATTGTTGGAAATCGACTACCCGGGATGCGTTCGTTCGATCACTCGAACATGCGAACGATCCCAGTCGACCTCCAGGTCCGTTACACCATTCACGTGCCAGCCCGTGTTCCGATTCACGCCCAGCCATTGCCCCGAAGGACAACCGCGCGAGCCAGAGCTGGCTGCCCGAAAAACAGCGAAACGGCGACCGCCGTTTGCCCTCCGGCGACCGCCGTTTGTCTGCGAACAGCAGCGCGACCTGCTGTTCCGAGCGCGTTTCCGGGTCGATTTTCCTCTTCCGACTACCGATCCGGAGGTCCTTGACCCCCAGTAGTCGAGGAACATGATCCACGACGCCCGGAACCCGATCTTAGATCCGATGTATTTTTAACGAAATAGAAAACGAAACATATGCGGAATAAGGGTTTCGATTTCTTATACCTTTGTCGCGTGATTCGGAGAAGCCGAATTGTTGAGACCACGAAGCCTTCCGGTGTATGTCTCTATCCCCGACGTTCAGCCGTTGAGTGGGCAACGATCCGCTGAACCTTCCTCTTCTCCTCTCTTGAACCCACCGTAGGAATAATATCCTCTGTCTCAGAAATATATTTGGGCAAGCAAAATTATTTCTACAGAATTATTACTGCGCTAATCTGAATTAATTAAGCAGAGGAAAATTAATTGCGCAAGCTTTTATTTTCTATGCAGAATTAATTATAGCGGCGTAAGTAAGGTTTTGATCTTCTGTCTAGAAATATAATTGCGCTAGCAATCAATTTCTCCAGAAAATAATAACAGCGCTAATCTATTTATTTTTACAGAAAAATAATTGCGCAACAATTTATTTTTCTCCGCAAAAATAAAATAGCGGCGTTTCTTAGGTTTAGAGAAAGAGAGGGTGAGGTATTTATAGAGCTACACCAGGGACCTTATGGAAATTAATTATTAGGCTAAATTGCAATTTAATTAACTCGGCGTCCTAAAAGGCAAACCTTAATTAAATTCCACAATTTTAATTATAATTAATTCCACTATAAAATTATAATTGAATTCCAAATAATTAATTTATATTATTTCAACAATAATAATTCCGCCGAATTACATATACGACTTTCCCCGTGTTTAAGATATCGTATGTCCACGAATTAACTTTAATTACTAATAATTAAATTAACTCGTTTCTTGTTATCCGAGACTAGTACCACTCATCCTTATTATCATGTGGAACGAATCCACCTGCAGGGTTTACATGATAAACTTTATGAGCTCATCTCGGGGACATCATCAACCCAATAAATGGGACACGGTTTCCTGTCTATAATCTATAGCATGCCGTGTGTACAATTCCGATTCCCAATTTACCGAGAATATTGACTAATCAATTAGTCTCACTCACTAGTAAGTCAAAGAATCGAGAACTGGACACACGCACCTATAATTATATAGGGATTAGGAATTCGTATATCCGTAATATCTGAGGTCTAGTTCGATTACTGCGATTAGTATAAATCGAACGCCCTCCCGTGGTCCTGCTCAATACACCAAGTGTACGAGTGTAACATGATAGTCAAGACCGACTATCTACCAGTCACACTACGACGTACCGATGGATTGTCCCTGTCCATCTAAGTCGTGAGCTACTGTTCGATAGTATACGAGTAACCGACAGTATGATCTTCCGCGTGTCTCCTCACGCCATACTGTCTACAACGTATACATCAAGGACTATTGCATTAAATGCAATCATGCTTGAATCATATCTCGAATTAAGGTATAGATAAGGAGTTCCGTATTTGCACTAAACTAGACATTTAGAATACAACTCCATCATGCATGACCAAGTGCAGCCTGTTTTTTTCAAATTTTTCACCAAAATCAATCCAAACAACACCGAATCAATCTAAATAACACCGAATCAACCGAAATAACACCAAATTAACCTAAATAACACCAAATTTAATTATATACTTAATTTAATTAATCTAATTATATACTTAATTTAATTAATCTAATTATATACTTAATTTAATTAATCTAATTATATACTTAATTTAATTATATTTGTTAGATTTGATTTAAAAAATAATATTAATTTTTGTTTTACAAATCATATTAGGCTAAATTGGTTAATATATTATAAATAATTTTAAAAAATTTTGACAGAATTTATTTAGTTAATATCAAAGTTAAACCTGCAAATCAATCTCAAACACAAACACAAACACCAAATCAATCCAAATAACACCAAATCACACGAGAGTCGACGATAATAAAACAATACAAGTCTTAAATAATTCAAGAGCACCAATAAAAACTAAAACCATCATATCAACCTCTCACTCCGTACTCACGGGACATTTTCTTCTCGTGTGACCCTCGGTTTTGCAGATGCTGCACTTCTTCTTTTGCCTTCTTCGACTCGACTCTTTCGTTCCCGTTTCTTGTGGAGGACCATTCAAATCAACACTCTCAGGTGGAATAAAAACAGTGCACACGCGTCTGCTGTGACCTACGCCCTTGCATCTCGAACACACCTGCACACGACGACACGATATTAGGTCTAAGCCACGACATACGTACAATGTTACTTATGGGGGAACAAACCGGATCACGTCGTGCAGAGCTCTCAACAGCGGAACGAGCACGAGTCATCCTCGGACGTCCAGCCTGGCTAACCACTACTGGAGGAAGAAATACGTACGATGCCACATCCGGCGGGACCACCCAATCATCATAATGTGGCAACGACACAATAGGCGTCGCGTACATCTCGACATGGCTGCTCATCTTGAAATAGGGGCTCACGAAATCGTACGATGAAAATCCTGCTCGTCTACATAAAAACAACAAACAAGTTAGTGGAATCGACAGTTTAAAATTAAATTTAAAGGTAAAATGATATCATACTTAATAGCGGCCACAGCATGACGACACGGTATTAGGTCTAAGTCGAACTCCCAACATTCACACGTGCGATTCGCGATATCCACAAGATAAGACTTGTCATCCTCCTGAACTCTGTACCGGGCATTCGCATTGACCTCCCGAACGGTGAAATAACGGCTCAACATATCCTGATTAGACAACTTGGCCAATGCCTCCTCGGTCAGCTCATGCTGCTCATTCTGTCTCTCGTTAGCCACATTTGATGTCATGAAACCATATCGTCGTGCAGCACACATTGACCTCGCCCAGGTCTCAACCCCGATATCAATAAGGCGCGTATAAGCGCTGTCACTGAGACTCTTCACATGCGATAGATGTTTTTCAAACTCATCCACCCGATAACTATAAGCAGCAGTGTATACAGCTTTGACCAGCTGCTGGCCGTACCGTGCTAGATTCTTCGAGAGGTGGTGATAGCACAACGCACGAGTCGCGTGGGGATAGACACTCCGAATAGCATTCGCGATGCTCTTATGCTGGTCGGACACAATGAGCAGATCATCGGTCCCATCGTAGCAATCTCTGAGGTTCTTGAGAAACCACGTCCACTCCTCGTCATTCTCTATCGGACCGATACCAAACGCAAGCGGGAAAATATTCTCATTCCCGTCTTTCGTGACTGCGACAAACAACACACCAGTGTTTCTCCCTTTCAAATGGGTGGCGTCGACTACTATCACCGGCCTCAGAGTGCCCTGCTCAAATGCAAAAATGCACTGCCCGAGCGCAACAAACATGTGGCAAAACACGCCATCACTGGTCGTCTGAATATCATACATAGTCCCGGGATTAAGTTCTTTCAGCATGTACAAATATGACGGGAGCCTCTGATACGATCCATGATAATCGTCGTACGCTATTTCAAGCGCCAGATTCCTCATCCGCAGGGCGAAGTTGTAGTTATGTGAACTCCGTACAATCTCCTCAAATCATCAACCATATCTTTCGGCTTCAGTTCCCGATTCCCGACTAACTGGCGTGCAAAGAAAGTAGCCGCAACCCTGCTCGACACCTGTCGATCCGCAGTCCGCCCCAAATTGTTACGACACTCGTGATTCAAGTTCAGCCTCGTAATCCTCCAAAAGGTGTTATCGGAACCCGTGGAACACAATTTGAACGGGCATTTCTCACGCCCCAGCTTGCAAACGTACGTCACCCGATCAGTGCCCGAGCGAGCACGTTTGCACTCCACGTTATTCTCCATGTGATACTGTTGGAAATCGATATCCCGGGGTTAACGGATTTGCGGAAACATAACCCCGATCAAAATCCCTTCGCCGGAAACCACCGCGAACCACCTCGCGAAACCGGAGCCCGGCCAAAGTAGCCGCCGTGGGATGAACCCACGGCAAACCCTAGTCGAGACCCGCGAGGGGCTCGCGATCGCGGTGGGTGATCGCATGGGGATGCTCGTAGCAGCCCCCGACGGTGAGTCCGGCGACTCACCGCCACCGCCGATGGAGGAGGGGGCGCCTGCCGCGGCACCAGCCCGCGGCTGCCCCCAGCGATCGACCGAGCGTCGATCGCACGCCCCGTCACCAGCCGGGGCTTCTCCTTGCGCGCCCGGCGATCGAGCCCTAGGGCATCGATCGCCACCCTCGGCGTCCAGCCGAGGGTTTAGTCCGTGCGTGTGCACGATCCCCACGGGGATCCGAACCGCCGCAGTCCGGTGGTCTTCGACCACCACCGCCGGTTCATCCTCGTTCCGGGGTTCGTTCATCCCTCGGATCTTCGTTCATATGTATATACGAATAATCAATTAAAATCATCGAGGGGGTTCAACGATTTTACCTTTGTTCTCGTTGTACGGAGAAACGAGATCTATGAAGACCTTGAGACCTTCCCACGTATTCCTTGCACTAGCTCGAACGTCGGGTGGGCGACGATCCTCCGAACTCCATGGATCTCCCTCTCTACTTTCTCTCTCTAGAATTGTGATCTTCAAGTTATGAGAGATATGAGAATAGAGAAGACCATGTAGTGCTTTTATAGGCTACGTAGGGGATCTTAAAGAGGTGGAATATTGGGCTTCCAATATTAATGATTAAATTGAGCCCAAGCCCAAATCTATTAATCCATTAATATTAATTAATTCTATTTTCCCCTATATAAAATTAATTGCACTCCCAATATTAAACCATATTATATCAAATAATATTCTCTCCGGTAGTATTATTTATTCCGTGTATTTAAGATATAAATATCCATGAATAAAATTAATTTATTGCTAATTAATTTATTCATCTCTTATATCCGAGACTAGTACCATTCAACCTTAATTATTATGCGGAACGAATCCACCTGCAGGGTTTACATAATAATTCCTTATGAACTCATCTCGGGGATATTATCAACCCTTACGGGATACACTTTCTCGTCAAGTATTCACGGCATGCCATATATAAAATATAGTGACCCAACTTAACCGGTAATTGACCCAATAATTAAACCGGTCAATTCCTTTGGAAAATCAAAGTCACTTATATTAAATATACACACCCGCAATAGTATCGGGGATTAAGAATAAAATACTTTGAGACTTGAATCGATTATCGCCGGCAATCCTAATCGATAAATCTCAAGCGATCTACTCAATACACCAAGTGTACAAGTGTGATAAAATAATTAAGACAAATTATTTTCTCTCTCACACAACGACTATACCGATGGATTGGTCCGTGTCCATCTAGGTCGTGAGCAACTGTTTGATTAAATACGAGTGACCGATAGTATGATCTTCTGTGTGGGCCATACACACCATACTAACTACAACGTATAAAATCCAGGACTATAATTTGCATATATTTAATTATAAATAATTAAACGCAAATAATTGTTTATTTAATTAAATAGATTAGTGGCAATGGATCGTGAGTTTCCTTTTACTTAAATCTAGACATTAAGTACACAACTCCAACAATCTCCCACTTGTACTAAGGTCTAGTCATTTCCTCCAAACTCCCGACTCCCATACTCATCACGTGCTTAAGTTGTACTTCCAAGAAGTACTATGTGAATGAGCACTCTAGGTTGCCGCTCTGAAGTTATCTTGGTGACTACAGCGTCGTCTCCTCTGACGATGATTCGTATCAGGTGGTACTTGCTCTATGTGTTATCTTACACTTATGGACTTGTGACTTCTTACCATTTGCCATCGCACCGCTATTCACATAGCCTTTGGCAAATTAAGAATCACCTCTAAGTCCCAGAGATTATCCCGAAGCTATACCAAAACTTCCGCTGCCTCTGAGGCCGCTATTTGGTTACCCATGGCAGAGTTCGAAAAGCATCGTGCTTATCACTCTTCCATGTTAAAAACTCCTTCTCCTTCAATAGTGAAACACATAGCCTGATATCGACATACACCGGTCCTCATTCGATTAGAAATCTAAGAGAATGTAATCCAAAGGAAATGCTCGTCTGCTCTGTAATCCAGAACATAGTTTCCAGTACTTTGAAAGTACTTAAAATGCTCATTACAGCAGTCGTGTATTTCTTTCCAGGATTACCTTGATATCCTCGCACTATACTAGCCGCATAGCAGATATCAGGTTCTCGTTTTCAACATCGCATTTATTAAGCTTTCCACACTCGAAGTGTAGGAATCCGCTTTCATTGCTTCTATCTCCTTTTGTGTTCCAAAACACATATCCTTAGATAGATGCATTCCGTATCTGAAAGGTAACATACCTTTCTCGGAATCTTGCATGTTAAAACGAACCATAATCATTTATATGTAAGATGTCAAGGAGAAGTACAATGTTCTTTTCTAGAGATCCTAGATCTCAAGAACATGTCCAACTTCTTCCTATATCTTTCATAATGATTTATCTAGACAACCATCATTTTATGTCTGACAACATCTTAACATTGTTGCCAATGATAAAATGTTATCTACATAAAACCCGAGAAACACCACCTTGTTTCCATCACGTTTCCAATACACACGATTCGTCTATGCTTTGATGAATCCATAAAATGGACTATCTCATCAATTTGCAACTACCACGAACTCAAAGCTTTGTTTCAATCCATAAATGGATCAACTAAGCTTGTACTCTAAATGATCTCGCCTCTTAGCAATAATCCTTATTGCTCTCCAAGAAGGCACATTTAGATCTAGTACTGCCTTCATGTAGATCCAGGGATCGATTTCATGTATACTAGGTCCAGAGTCCGAAAACTCTCCTAGCCTTATGAACATCTCCGGCTGTCACACAACCTCCCACTACAACGGCATTCCTGGTGCATTAACAGTAATAACAGTAGGTGCAGTTAGTGGTGTACCGCTACTCGGTTCGGCTGGTTCTAAGTCCTTATCGCTTTCTTTCATTCAAAGTATTACGTCACTTTGGGCTTGTGGTTCATCTAATAGTCTTCCTCTAAGAACCGGGCGTTAGAACTTATAACGTCCTTTTGGTTCATAGTACTATTGAACACACAACTTTTGTCCTTCCAGGATATTCTACAACCGCATTGAATGCGCCGTTGCTTTTCAGGACATATCCATAGAACATAGGTAGTTCCGTATAACTCATGCTTTTACTATTTCTATAAGAGTTCCATTTCTTATTTCCGACACACCATTTCTACACAAGAGTGTATGGCGTAGTGATTTGGGATCAAATCCCAATCTCTGATCAGTATGCTATGCATTTCTCAGCAGGCACTTGCCTCCGCGATTAGATCGCAGGCTTTCAATGGATATACCATGATGGTTCCCCACAATAGCTTTGTGTCCATTGACTTGTCAAAACACTTTGCTTTTTGTGGCACATCAGGTATGCTAATCCATTTTTCGAGTAATCATAAAATGAAGCACTCGTACCTTATTGTCTGAGTAGACATAGGTCTGCACACATCAGAGTTAATCAATTCTAATACTTGTCCGGATCTTATACCTTATATCCATAAAGGATTGCTTAGTTATGTTATCTTCCAAATCAGATTCTTAGGTCGGAAGGTCCACTCCTTCAACTTAATTGATCAAAATATCAATTTTCGACCTTTGAACTTCTTATTTGAATAAACATGACTTAGCATAAGAATCCACAAGTATAAATGATTTAATAAAGAAATCTCTTATCAGTAAGACGAGCTATATAAAACGGTTCGTTGCATCGTGGTGGACTCAGGATTCATCATTTATATATTGCTAGCTAATGTACCAGAATAGATACTATCTTTATTTCTTCTTATAACCATCAAATGATTAAAAGAAATAAAATATCCATTCATTAGAAATCCAGAACAAAGTTCTTTCTAATATGAAAGGTACATAAAAGCAATAACTCAAAATGAAATCCTATAAAATGTCATCCATTGCAACAGCTGCCTCCTCCACAGCATTGCCCACATAGACTACGTACGATCTTTTCTTTTCTAAGTCGTCGAGTTTCCTGGAACCTTTGCATTTAGAATGCACATACCGTCAGTGGTTCCATATCTACACACCAGGTTCCGGTAGATAATACCACTGACTATGTTTTACGACTAAAGAAAATTTTGTACTTTCCTTGAGAGGATAATAAGACTTCCAGTACCCAGACTGTTTGCATCGAGAACACTTTCCTCACGGCTTTCTCGCCCCATCTCGTGGTCCAAGTAGCTTAGGACCACTGGGTTTCTTTTCTTAGCCTTTCCTTTCCCCCGGTTTTTGCCTTTAGGTTCGAAACCTTTGGCATTGGCTACAAGAGCTTGCGATTTCCGTCTCAACTCGTCCAAAAGGTCAATCATCTCAAAAACGTGTTTAAGCGTTTCCTCGAATCGACTGGTCTTTATGAGTATCCTCATCGCCTCTTGTCTAGCCTCTACATCATGTCTAAACATCTTCTTGAGTTTGAACATGATACCATAATTAGTGGTTATTGCAAAAGCATTTTCCCACTTCTTAAAATCAGTTCTTTCCTCATCAGTTGAGATATTAGTACAAACTTGTACTCTTTAACAGTTTGGGCAATGTCTAGATCTCTATTCCAACCAATACATTTAGGGACCAGTGAGTTAAAATCCTTAATTATCACATAAAGTGGGTTCAAAGCCATTTCCTAATCTATGAGCATATATAACAACAAACAATTGTTTTAATCTCCGATATTATCTCCCTCAAATAATATCATTAAACCACTAATCACATCTAAAATCCCATCAGATATGGCAAGCCACGTGGTGTGGACGTTTACCTATCCAAACGATTTAGCAATTAGATTTGCTTCAGTCATACATCACTTATAGCGTAACTTGGTGGGGAAGAATACTATAATGCGTATCTAAGTGTAAACCATTACTCAGTACTAAAGTAAATCGTTTGGAACCGCTACATCACCGCAAGCCACGTGGTGTGGACGTTTACGATAACTTCACAATTCTTCACAATTCCTTATAACTGTCTACATCAATTAATCCAAAATCCGTTAGTATAGCAAGCCACGTGGTGTGGACTTTTACTACACCAAGAGACTTTTATAATTGACTCCCAATTACTTGATCCATTCGATTTTCGTAAATCAGGACGCGGAGAATCATAAGTGAAACTCGAAGTTTCTTACCAGTGATTCACCATGCGAACAACCCTATCTCTCATAAATGAGGGAGCCGAGCAGACAATCGATCCATTTCAAGAAATGGTACGAAGGTCTCTAATTTGTGTCATCCACATGACCAAGTGGCTTTGGCTCCATTCGACTCCCCGGGGTGAGAATGAGTCGACTTGAAATCAGTTTCAGAAAGACAAATTAGGCATTGTTTGATAAACTCAATCAATGTTTCTCGTAAAAGGAATTACAAGAATTCTCCTCCAATGACTTGTCTATACGAACTTCGAAAGCTCATAAAAGTCACCAAGAGAACAGCAATGGAGACCATGGGAATGTTTCCATTCCCTCTCCCACTTAGCTTTTTACAATAAGGGATACGCTATCTAATGCATAATTAAATACACATAAGCATGCATACATGAAATAAAGCACATAGAATATTATCACATAGTCAAAATAATACTAGAATATTATTTTCCGACTATCATGGCTTTATTGCATCTCCGTACGCATCTTCTAGTCTTCAGTCTTCGTTCTTGAATGCTCCATGTGACGAGAATATTAATCCAAATATTTAAATTTATTTATTTTTAATTAATCCAAAAGTTACTTAATTCGAAAATTAAGTCAATCGAATATATCAAAAATAAAATTAAATATTATTAATATTTTTTTATTTTCCTTTTCTACTCCATTAAATCTCTAGAATCCTATCCAAGACCCACTTGGAATATTCTAGAAGATTTCTATAATGGAATAAGGAAATAAAATAATTTAGGACTCCTAATCCTTCCAAATTAATTCCTTTCCTAATCTATTAAAAATTTCATAAAGGAATAATTAAATAGGAAAAATTAATTAAGGACTTTCAAAAAACTTTCCAAATTAATTATTTTCCTAATCCATTAAAGATTCCATAAAGGAATAATTAAATAGGAAAAATAAATTAATTCCAAATTAATTCTTTTCCTAATCCATGAATATTCCAAAAGGAATAATCAATTAGGAAGACCATACTAGGAATAATCAATAAGGAAATAAATTAATTCTAAATTTATTCTTTTCCTATTCCATGAGAGTTCCCAAAAATAAGAATACTAAAAATAGGAAAACCGAATAATTTAGGAAAGTAGGATCTTGGCGGGAGAGTACGAGATCACGAGGACCCCGCGCCCCCCACCACCATCGATCCCCGGCCGAGGAGGAGCGCCGCCGCCACCCCAGCCCACGCGCCACCACCACCGGTGGCCGGCGTGGCCGAGGAGTCCCGCGGGCAGCCCCCGCCTCTAGGGCTCGATCGATCCTTCATGGATCGATCATGATGATCGATCCCTCGTCCCATCGTCTCCTCCGTCACACGTCTTCTCCGGCGGTCGTTTCAGCATCGATCCAACGTAAAATAAATTACATGAATTTAATTACAATTATCCGGTATCGATTCTATACATGAAATCGACCTTATACATTTTTCGGAAAAATAGAACGTAATAATAAAACCTAAATTCGGTCAACCCCCGAATTTTTACTATTACAAGCATCCACCACACATGAAACGAATCTCGACATGTCCGAGAGTTTAATAATATTATGACAATAATTAATGAAGAATTATATCTAGCCATAATAGTCGGAAATCCTGCAAGGTAGCACAATTTATCGCATATACACATGAACTAGAACCAACGCTCTGATACCAATTGTTGGAAATCGATATCCCGGGGTTAACGGATTTGCGGAAACATAACCCCGATCAAAATCCCTTCGCCGGAAACCACCGCGAACCACCTCGCGAAACCGGAGCCCGGCCAAAGTAGCCGCCGTGGGATGAACCCACGGCAAACCCTAGCCGAGCCCCGCGAGGGGCTCGCGATCGCGGTGGGCGATCGCATGGGGATGCATCGTGCATCCCCCGAGGCTGCTCGTAGCAGCCCCCGGCGGTGAGTCCGGCGACTCACCGCCACCGCCGATGGAGGAGGGGGCGCCTGCCGCGGCACCAGCCCGCGACTGCCCCCTGCGATTGACCGAGCGTCGATCGCACGCCCCGGCACCAGCCGGGGCTTCTCCTTGCGCGCCCGGCGATCGAGCCCTAGGGCATCGATCGCCACCCTCGGCGTCCAGCCGAGGGTTTAGTCCGTGCGTGCGCACGATCCCCACGGGGATCCGAACCGCCGCGGTCCGGTGGTCTTCGACCACCACTGCCGGTTCATCCTCGATACGGGGTTCGTTCGTCCCTCGGATCTTCGTTCATATGTATATACAATAATCAATTAAAATCATCGAGGGGGTTCAACGATTTTACCTTTGTTCTCGTTGTACGGAGAAACGAGATCTATGAAGACCTTGAGACCTTCCCACGTATTCCTTGCACTAGCTCGAACGTCGGGTGGGCGACTATCCTCTGAACTCCATGGATCTCCCTCTCTACTTTCTCTCTCCAGAATTGTGATCTTCAAGTTATGAGAGATATGAGAATAGAGAAGACCATGTAGTGCTTTTATAGGCTACGTAGGGGATCTTAAGGAGGTGGAATATTGAGCTTCCAATATTAATGATTAAATTGAGCCCAAGCCCAAATCTATTAATCCATTAATATTAATTAATTCTATTTTCCACTATATAAAATTAATTGCACTCCCAATATTAAACCATATTATATCAAATAATATTCTCTCCGGTAGTATTATTTATTACGTGTATTTAAGATATAAATATCCATGAATAAAATTAATTTATTGCTAATTAATTTATTCATCTCTTATATCCGAGACTAGTACCATTCAACCTTAATTATTATGCGGAACGAATCCACCTGCAGGGTTTACATAATAATTCCTTATGAACTCATCTCGGGGATATTATCAACCCTTACGTGATGCAATCCAAGGACACCGATTAGTCAAGGTGTTCGTTTTTAGGTCGGGACGAGGGTCAGACGAGAGCCGAGGACGCGCCGAAGTGTTCGGGGAGCATTTTGGCTTGGTGTCGGCCGACACCATATCCATGTCGGCCGACAATAGGCCAAAAATCCATATTCTGCGAAACCCGAGGCTCAACACGAGGATCGACTCTCACTTCGGGTCAAATGTCGGGCGACAGAGAATTTACACTATAACAACGTCGGGCGACATTGGAATGTCGGGCGACAGAGAATGTACACTACGACAACGTCGGGCGACAATTGGATGTCGGGCGACAGAGAACTTCCGTCGGGCGACATTTTCACAAAATCAGCAGCGTCGGCGGATTTTTGATGTTTAGCGTTTTTTTTAAGTTATTTTCTTATTTTCAGCTTTTAGGGTTTTGTTTGCCTATTTAAAGGCTTTTCTATTTCATTATGAGAATTAACCATGAATTGATAAATAAAAAGTATGTTTTGTGAGTTTTAATAAATCTCTCTCGGGTTCGAATTCTATCCCGATTATCCAAAAGAGTTCAACCGACGAATCAGCGAGCCAGTCAAATCTCGTTTGTGTGTCTTCATCATCCCCGAGTTGCTGCATCGATTTCGTGTTGGGGTTAGGGTTCCGTCCTTAATTGATTTCACGACTTCAGATTCAGAGGTTTTGGGACTTCCGCCGGTATCTTTCTATCTTTTCCCTTCTTCGTTCTTTTCTATCTTTCTATCCCCGACGAGGTTCGTATCATTTGGTATTAGAGCCCAGGTTCGGGTTCAATTTTTACGTAACCTCGTTTCGTTTTTCTTTCTTTCTTTCGTGTTTTCTTCTTTATTCTTCGTTTCTTTCTTCTTTCTTGTTTAAAAAAAAATATTTTTTTTTATTTTCGAAAAGTACTGTTCACGTTACTGTTCACGGTACTGTTCATCCGTTTAAAAAAAAAATTATTTATTCTCGATTATTCTTTTTATTGTTGTTCATCGTTCGTTCAGCAATTTAAAGTCATTTCGTGGATTTTTGTTGGAGCTGAATTCGACCGGTAGATTGGGAGAGATCGATTCTTGAGAGAGAGAAAGTGAGAGGAATACTAGCGTGAGTGACTTACCATATTGAGTGATACACGAGAGTGGTGAGGATCTCTATTTTGTTTCTAACACTTTTGCAGGTTGACGAGATGGATCATACCCAAATTCAGTTCATCGAGGAGACCATTTTTGTTGGGTGGAGGAAGTCTGTGGCACCTGTGTTGGACACTTTTTCTGCACGGTTAGAAAGGATGATTACATCGGAGATGAAGGTGGTGAATGCACGACTTACCGCCTTAGAGGAGAGAGCTCATCGTGAAGATGGATGGAATCGAAGAGGTGGCAGCGGATACCGAGAAGTTCAGAATGGCCATCATCGAGTCCGTGATCGTAGTCGGGAGTTTCGTGATGAGAGGAGGGCCAGAGCTGAGCGTTGGGACAAGTGTTGGAGCAATATTGAGCGTCAGTTAGAGGAGCTGGTACAAGCGTCAATGAAGCCTGAGAAAGTAGCGACTGATGACGAAGGCGAGAAACCAGAACCGAAGGCCTTGGTAGGATCTGAAGAAGAGTCGGCCTTGGTGTATTCCGAGGAGGATTCGACTTCGGTGGAGCTCGTTGAAGAGTACGACGAACTGACACCGTCGGTTTCGGTGGATTTTGACGTCGTGGAGGAGTCGGTAGAGTCCGAGGAGGAGGCTTCGGTAGAGTCCGAGGAGGAGGCTTCGATGGAGTCCGATAGCGAGGAGGAATTGATGAAATCCGAGGACTTTCCGCAATTGGAGTTACCCATGGTGAAACAAGCAGAGAAAGAGGGGCAACCGACGTTGGTGATGTTGGGCAAGAAGGAGATGATTACCACTAACGTTTTATTCTCTCTACACACTTCTACTCCTTATGTTTTGCAGGAAATTCATGACGTCTTCCTTGACGATAAAACTCCTGGTGTTCCACTACATCGAGGGTGTGAGCTGCAGACTAACGTAGTTCCTGTTGGAAATCGACTACCCGGGATGCGTTCGTTCGATCACTCGAACATCCGAACGATCCCAGTCGACATCCGGTGTCGCTACTTCGTTCGCTTTTCCAGCCCGTGCCCCGATTCACGCCCAGCCATTGCCCCGAAGGACAACCGCGCGAACGGAGCGGGCTGCCAGAAAAACGCCAAAACGGCGGTCGCCGTTTGGAAATGGCGGTCGCCGTTTGGAAACGGCGGTCGCCGTTTCTCCGCGAACAGCAACGCGACGTTGCTGTTCCGGGCTCGTTTCCGGGTCGTTTTTCCTCATCCGACTACCGTTCCGGAGGTCCTAGAACCCCCAGTAGTCGAGGAATACGATCCACGACCCCGGAACCCGATCTACGTTCATGTATGATCAACGAGGAAATTGAGATCGAATAAAAAGCGGAATTAAAGATCCGATCTCATACCTTAGCGGTCGAATTGTTGAGACCTTAGCGATTGCTAGCGTATGCCTCTTCCCGACTCCAACCGCTGTGTGGGCAACGATCCGTTGGGTCTCCCTTTTTCTGCTCTCTCTTGATCTACCAGCGTGATATTCTTTTTCTCAATCAGAGAAAAATATCAGCGCTAACTATTTTATTTTAGAGAGAAAAAATTATAATTGCGTTAACAATTCTTTTTCTCAGAAAAATAAAAAGGCTGCGGACTGTAGGTTTAAGAGAGGGCAAGGGGGGGGGGGGGGTTTATAGAGTTACGCTAGGGACCTCTTAGGTAGATTAATTAGGGGCTAAATTGAAATATTAATTAACTTGGAATACGTAAACGCAATTCCTTAATTAATCGATTTCAATTTTAATTATTATTAACTCCACTATAAAATAATAATTGAATTCCCGAAATTAATTTAATATTATTTCAACAATAATATTTCCGCCGAAATTACATATACGACTTTCCCCGTGTTTAAGATATCGAACGTCCACAAATTTATTTAATTACTAATAATTAAATTAATTCGTTTCTTATTATCCGAGACTAGTACCACTCATCCTCATTATCATGTGGAACAAATCCACCTGCAGGGTTTACATGATAAACTTTATGAGCTCATCTCAGGGACGTTATCAACCCGATAAACGGGACACGGTTTCCTGTCTATAATCTATAGCATGCCGTGTGTACAATTCCAATTCCCAATTTACCGAGTATCTCGACTAATCAATTAGTCTCACTCATTGGCAAGTTAAAGAACCGAGAATTGGACACACGCACCTATAATTATATAGGGATTAGGAATTCGTATATCCGTAATCTCTGAGGTCTAGTTCGATTACGTCGATTAGTATAAATCGAACGCCCTCCCGTGGTCCTGCTCAATACACCAAGTGTACTAGTGTAACATAATAGTCAAGACCAACTATTACCCAGTCACACTACGACGTACCGATGGATTGTCCCTGTCCATCTAAGTCGTGAGCTTCTGTTCGATAATATACGAGTAACCGACAGTATGATCTTCCGCGTGTCTCCTCACGCCATACTGTCTACAACGTATATATCTAGGACTATTGCATTCAAGTACAAGATAGACAAAATGCCGACAGTTTGACTATTAGATAATGTAAAATACACAGATAAGGAGTTCCATATTGTCACTAAACTAGACATTTAGAATATAACTCCATCAATCTCCCACTTATACTAAATCTCTAGTTGCCCTCTACCATACATCCGATACCCATCCCCTTCACGTGTCTCTTGAACGCTTCCGCTGGAAGTGCCTTCGTAAAGGGGTCAGCCAGGTTATCCGCTGATGCAATCTTGGTGACAACCGCATCGCCTCTCCTGACGATGTCTCTAATCAGGTGGTACTTGCGATCTATGTGTTTACTCGCATTGTGGGCTCGTGGTTCCTTTGCATTTGCCACTGCACCGCTATTGTCACAATAAATTGTGATAGCTCTAGGAATTTTAGGAACCACATCCAAGTCCATAAGGAAGTTCCGGAGCCACACCGATTCTTTAGCTGCCTCAGAGGCTGCTACATATTCGGCTTCCATGGTAGAGTCCGAAATGCATTTCTGCTTAACACTCTTCCATGAGACTGCCCCACCTCCCAATGTGAACACATAGCCTGATGTAGACTTTCGCTGATCTTTATCAGATTGGAAATCCGAGTCTGTGTAACCAATAGGAATCAACTCGGACGCTTTGTAACTCAGAACATAATTCCTAGTCCTTCGCAGGTACTTAAGTATGTTCTTTACAGCAGTCCAGTGACCCTGTCCAGGGTTACTCTGATATCTAGCTACCATGCCCACGGCATAGCAGATATCAGGCCTCGTGCACAACATGGCATACATTAGACTTCCTACTGCCGAAGCATAAGGGACCTTCTTCATGTAATCTATCTCCTTTTGTGTTTTGGGACACATGTCTTTAGATAGATGAATTCCATGGCAGAAAGGTTGAGCACCTCTCTTGGAATTCTGCATGTTGAAACGAGCCAGAATCGTATCAATATATGAAGCCTGGGACAAGCTTAATGTTCTTTTCCGGCGATCCCTTATAACCTTGATCCCAAGAACATGCCCAACTTGTCCTAATTCTTTCATATCGAATTGCTTGGACAACCATCCCTTTATGTCCGACAACATCTTCACATTGTTGCCAATTAGAAGGATGTCGTCTACATAAAGCACGAGAAACGCCACACTGTTTCCGTCACTTCTCCGGTATACACACGACTCGTCCATGCTTTGAATGAATCCATAAGACTGGATAACCTCATCAAACCGCATGTTCCAAGATCTAGAAGCTTGCTTCAATCCATAAATGGATCGGTTCAGCTTACACACTAGATGTTCTTGGCCTTTCTTGATGAAACCTTCTGGCTGTCTCATGTAAATGGTCTCGTCAAGATTCCCATTCAAGAATGTTGTCTTGACGTCCATTTGCCACACCTCATAATCCATATAAGATGCTATAGACAAAAGAATCCGGATCGACTTTAGCATAGCTACCGGCGAAAAGGTTTCCTCATAATCGATCCCTTCTTTCTGAGTATACCCTTTCGCAACAAGCCTAGCCTTGAAGGTTTCAACCTTCCCGTCAGACCCTCTTTTCCTCTTGTACACCCACTTGCAACCAATGGCTTTTACACCTTTGGGCGGTGCTACAAGATTCCAGACCTGATTTGAATCCATTGATTCAATCTCAGATTTCATCGCCTTTTGCCAAGACTGAGCATCTTGATCTTTAAGCGCCTCGCCATAGGTCCAGGGATCGGCTTCATGTTCTCCAGGTAACAAGTCCGAAGACTCACCTATAAACATGAACCTATCGGGTTGTCGAACAACCCTCCCACTACGACGAGGCTCCGGTGTAACCTCAGTAACTACAGGTGCAGACTGTGGTGGCGTATCACCCGGTTGGGTTGGATCTAAGCCTTGATCGTCCCCTCTCAGTTCGTTTAGTATTATCTCACTCTTGGGCTTATGGTCCATTATATAATCCTCTTCCAAGAACCGAGCGTTGGTGCTAACAACGATCTTCTGGTCCTTAGGACTATAAAATAGACCACCTTTCGTTCCTCTAGGATATCCTATAAACAACCGAATATCTGAACGAGATTCCAACTTATCAGCCCCATGCTTCAGCACATGTGCTGGACAACCCCAGACCCGAATGTGTTTCAAAATTGGCTTTCGCCCGGTCCACAATTCCGAGGGCGTCTTAGGGACTGATTTAGAAGGAACTAAGTTCAGGATATACGCCGCTGTTTCCAAGGCATATCCCCAGAACGAAATTGGTAGTTCTGAATAACTCATCATAGATCTTACCATTTCCATAAGAGTCCTATTCCTTCTTTCTGCTACACCATTCTGCTGGGGCGTGTATGGTGCAGTCATCTGGGAGTCAATCCCATTCTCTAATAAGTACGCCTTAAACTCTCCCGAGAGGTACTCTCCTCCACGATCAGATCGTAGAGTCTTTATGGTTTTACCATGAAGGTTCTCCGCAAGAGCTTTGTACTCCTTGAACTTGTCAAAGCACTCGCTCTTGCGGCGCATCAGGTATATAAAACCATACCTTGAGTAATCATCAGTGAAGGTTACGAAATATTCATAACCTCCTCTCGCTTGGACAGATAAAGGCCCGCACAAATCAGAGTGAATCAATTCCAGTACTTCCTTGGATCTATACCCCTTATCACTAAAGGGTCGCTTGGTCATTTTTCCTTCCAGGCATGATTCGCAGGTTGGAAAGTCCTCATCTTTCACACCACTGAGTATTCCATCAGTTATCAACCTTTGAATCCTACCCAAGTTAATATGACCTAGCCTAAGATGCCATAAGTACTTTTGATTCATCCTAGAAGGCTCCTTTCTCTTATTGGTACTAGATGTATTATTTGACTCTACTCGTTGCATCGTGGAATAATCAGGATTCAGTATATATAAGTTGCCTATCAATGTACCAGAACAGATATACTCACCATTCCTTTTGATAATAACAGAACTATCAAAAGAAACAGAATATTTATTCAAAACCAATTTAGAAACCGAAACAAGGTTCTTTCTAAAATTCGGTACATAAAGACAATCATTCAATACCAAAACTTTATTATTAAAAGACAAATGAATATCTCCCACTGCAACTGCCGCCACTTTCATAGCGTTGCCCATGTAGATAGTGATCTCTCCCTCTCTAAGCCGCCGGGTTTCCTGGAACCCCTGCAAAGAATTGCAGACATGATCAGTGGCTCCCGTATCCACACACCAGGTACCGGTGGATAACACCGCTAAACATGTTTCAGTGACTAAGGAAAAGTTCGTACCTCCTTGTCTGAGAGGACAATTAGACTTCCAATGTCCAGACTGCTTGCAACGGAAACACTTGCCCTTGGGCTTGTTCACTCCATTCTGTGGTCCACCATTTCTGGGTCCACTGGGTTTCCGTCCTTGTTTCTTCTTCCTCTTAGTCCCCGGAGGGCCAGGAAGTTTCACAGCCACAAGTGCCTGAGATTTCTTAAAGATTCCCTCTGCCGCCTGGAGTTCAGTCAGGAGCTCCGCCAACGAATATAACCTCTTGTTCATGTTATAGTTCAGGCGGAACTGCTCAAAACTCCTAGGCAGAGACTGGAGCACTATATCGATCTGGGTTTCCCCATCGATAGCTCCTCCCATAATCTCTATCTCATTCAGATAGCCTATCATCCTAAGAACGTGATCCCTTACGGGCGTTCCTTCGGACATAGTGGCCGTCATGAGTTTTCTCATGCATCTTGCCTGGCTGCCCTATCCTGACTACCAAACATCTCCTTGAGGTTAAGCATCATATCATAGGCAGTGGTCATGGCCTCATGCTGATGTTGCAGCACATTTGACATAGAAGCCAAAATGTAGCACCGCGCCATCTGATCAGCCTTGACCCACTTCCGATGAGCTTCCTTTTCCTCAGGAGTGGAGGTATCGATAGGTTTATCAGGACAAACCTCATGGAGTACATATTTGTACTCCTCAGCAGTTAGGACAATGTCCAAGTTTCGTTTCCAATCAACATAGTTCGGACCAGTGAGTTTGTTTTCTTTTAGTATAATGGACAGCGGGTTGAGTGCCATATCTATAAAAGAGACAAATCAAACTGTCAAATTTAATTCGATATCAACTCCCTTAATTAATATCATTAATTTTACCAATTAATCCTAAAATCCCATCAGACTAGCATGCCACGTTCATGTGGACGTATACTAGTCCAAACGATTTTATAACTGGACTTTTACTTTGGTCGTACATCATTACAGCAGTGACTCCGATGGGGAGGATACTGTAAAGCGTACCTAAGTGTATACCATTTCTCAGTACTAAGTTAACCGCTCGGAAACTACACGCCCACCGCAAGCCACGTTAGTGTGGACGTTTACGTTGACATGCGGTCCCTTTACGATTTCCTATAACTGTCGAGCCTCAATTAACCCAAAGTTCCGTTTTCGTCTAGTAAGCCACGATAGTGTGGACGTTTACTAAACAAACAACTTTGTTAATTGAATTCCATTTAATAAATTTCACAATTTAGTTAATCAAAGCTTGATATCTCGTAAGTGAAACTCGAAGTTTCTAACCAGCGATCAATCATGCAATTGAGCCCTATCTCTCACAAAGTGAGGGAGCCAACCAGACAATCGATCTAGTCATCAAATGACTCGAATGTCTCTAATCTGTGTCATCGACATAACCAAGCGCTTTGGCTCCATTCCACTCCCCGGGGTGAGAATGAGTCGAGTTGAAATTAGTCTTTGAAAGACAGATTAGGCATTGCTTTGAAAAACTTAAGTGTTCAATTTTAAAATTGGAATTTCATTCGAATTTCGATCAAAGTGATTTCCGTGTATCGACTTTATCCGATAGGGAGGATGACACTAAAGCCAACTCGTAAGTCAATACACATCACTCTCAAAACAGAGAATGGAGACCGCGGGATTGTTTCCAATCCCTCTCCCACTTAGTATTTTACGATTTAGGGATATACAAGCATGCATATGAATTTAAAGCACAATAAAGCACGTAAACACACAAAAAAGCATTTAACGTGGCCCGATTATTATGGCCCTTAAAATCCTTCGATGCACGTCTTCTCGGATCTTCGTCTCGTTGCTCGTCTCGGTCTCGGTCCATCACCGACTCGTCTAAGGACCAAGAGACGAACCCCTCCCACTGGAGTATCGTCCCGGGCCCTCGACAAGCGATCCGTGATGTCCGTCGAACCCCCGCGTCGCTGCTGCCAAAACCCAAAACAGCGCCCGCCGTTTGAGGAACAGCGGTCGCTGGAGGAGCTGCAAACGGCGACCGCCGTTTGCCCTCCAGCGGGCGCCGTTTTTGCACAGTAGCCGCGGGTTCGACTTCTCGACCCTCGTTCGTCCGTCCTTTGATCTTTTCTCGATCCACCAAGCAGCAGCAACATTACAAGAGTAATACTAACTACTTCCGGCATCGATCCTATACAGGAATGATCGATCCTATACACCCGGATAAACGAAAAAACGAAAAACCCTAAACGACTCAACCCGTCGTTTTAAACTATTACAAACAAGCAACGTTAAAAAAAAAAGATCTCGACAATCCCGAGAGTTTAACACACCACAACATATAGTACAACAAACATGACCATAATAATCGGGTGACCTGCAAAACAAACTCGCAAACAATACAAGAACGCATAACCGGCTCTGATACCAATTGTTGGAAATCGACTACCCGGGATGCGTTCGTTCGATCACTCGAACATCCGAACGATCCCAGTCGACATCCGGTGTCGCTACTTCGTTCGCTTTTCCAGCCCGTGCCCCGATTCACGCCCAGCCATTGCCCCGAAGGACAACCGCGCGAACGGAGCGGGCTGCCAGAAAAACGCCAAAACGGCGGTCGCCGTTTGGAAACGGCGGTCGCCGTTTCTCCGCGAACAGCAACGCGACGTTGCTGTTCCGGGCTCGTTTCCGGGTCGTTTTTCCTCATCCGACTACCGTTCCGGAGGTCCTAGAACCCCCAGTAGTCGAGGAATACGATCCACGACCCCAGAACCCGATCTACGTTCATGTATGATCAACGAGGAAATTGAGATCGAATAAAAAGCGGAATTAAAGATCCGATCTCATACCTTAGCGGTCGAATTGTTGAGACCTTAGCGATTGCTAGCGTATGCCTCTTCCCGACTCCAACCGCTGTGTGGGCAACGATCCGTTGGGTCTCCCTTTTTCTGGTCTCTCTTGATCTACCAGCGTGATATTCTTTTTCTCAATCAGAGAAAAATATCAGCGCTAACTATTTTATTTTAGAGAGAAAAAATTATAATTGCGTTAACAATTCTTTTTCTCAGAAAAATAAAAAGGCTGCGGACTGTAGGTTTAAGAGAGGGCAAGGGGGGGGGGGGGTTATAGAGTTACGCTAGGGACCTCTTAGGTAAATTAATTAGGGGCTAAATTGAAATATTAATTAACTTGGAATACGTAAACGCAATTCCTTAATTAATCGATTTCAATTTTAATTATTATTAACTCCACTATAAAATAATAATTGAATTCCCGAAATTAATTTAATATTATTTCAACAATAATATTTCCGCCGAAATTACATATACGACTTTCCCCGTGTTTAAGATATCGAACGTCCACGAATTTATTTAATTACTAATAATTAAATTAATTCGTTTCTTATTATCCGAGACTAGTACCACTCATCCTTATTATCATGTGGAACAAATCCACCTGCAGGGTTTACATGATAAACTTTATGAGCTCATCTCGGGGACGTTATCAACCCGATAAACGGGACACGGTTTCCTGTCTATAATCTATAGCATGCCGTGTGTACAATTCCGATTCCCAATTTACCGAGTATCTCGACTAATCAATTAGTCTCACTCATTGGCAAGTTAAAGAACCGAGAATTGGACACACGCACCTATAATTATATAGGGATTAGGAATTCGTATATCCGTAATCTCTGAGGTCTAGTTCGATTACGTCGATTAGTATAAATCGAACGCCCTCCCGTGGTCCTGCTCAATACACCAAGTGTACTAGTGTAACATAATAGTCAAGACCAACTATTACCCAGTCACACTACGACGTACCGATGGATTGTCCCTGTCCATCTAAGTCGTGAGCTTCTGTTCGATAATATACGAGTAACCGACAGTATGATCTTCCGCGTGTCTCCTCACGCCATACTGTCTACAACGTATATATCTAGGACTATTGCATTCAAGTACAAGATAGACAAAATGCCGACAGTTTGATTATTAGATAATGTAAAATACACAGATAAGGAGTTCCATATTGTCACTAAACTAGACATTTAGAATATAACTCCATCAGTTCCGAGCTTGTTCGTGAGAGTGGTGTTCGACCCTGGCATCGACGTGGATTTGAGGACAAATCCTCTAGAAGAGGAGGGGAATGATGCAATCCAAGGACCCCGATTAGTCAAGGTGTTCGTTTTTAGGTCGGGACGAGGGTCAGACGAGAGCCGAGGACGCGCCGAAGTGTTCGGGGACCATTTTGGCTTGGTGTCGGCCGACACCATATCCATGTCGGCCGACAATAGGCCAAAAATCCATATTCTGCGAAACCCGAGGCTCAACACGAGGATCGACTCTCACTTCGGGTCAAATGTTGGGCGACAGAGAATTTACACTATAACAACGTCGGGCGACATTGGAATGTCGGGCGACAGAGAATGTACACTACGACAACGTCGGGCGACAATTGGATGTCGGGCGACAGAGAAATTCCGTCGGGCGACATTTTCACAAAATCAGCAGCGTCGGCGGATTTTTGATGTTTAGCGTTTTTTTAAAGTTATTTTCTTATTTTCAGCTTTTAGGGTTTTGTTTGCCTATTTAAAGGCTTTTCTATTTCATTATGAGAATTAACCATGAATTGATAAATAAAAAGTATGTTTTGTGAGTTTTAATAAATCTCTCTCGAGTTCGAATTCTATCCCGATTATCCAAAAGAGTTCAACCGACGAATCAGCGAGCCAGTCAAATCTCGTTTGTGTGTCTTCATCATCCCCGAGTTGCTGCATCGATTTCGTGTTGGGGGTTAGGGTTCCGTCCTTAATTGATTTCACGACTTCAGACTCAGAGGTTTTGGGACTTCCGCCGGTATCTTTCTATCTTTTCCCTTCTTCGTTCTTTTCTATCTTTCTATCCCCGACGAGGTTCGTATCATTACGGGATACACTTTCCCGTCAAGTATTCACGGCATGCCATATATAAAATATATTGACCCAACTTAACCGGTAATTGACCCAATAATTAAACCGGTCAATTCCTTTGGAAAATCAAAGTCACTTATATTAAATATACACACCCGCAATAGTATCGGGGATAAAGAATATAATACTCTGAGACTTGAATCGATTATCGCCGGCAATCCTAATCGATAAATCTCAAGCGATCCGCTCAATACACCAAGTGTACAAGTGTGATAAAATAATTAAGACAAATTCTTTTCTCTCTCACACAACGACTATACCGATGGATTGGTCCTTGTCCATCTAGGTCGTGAGCAACTGTTTGATTAAATACGAGTTACCGATAGTATGATCTTCTGTGTGGGCCATACACACCATACTAACTACAACGTATAAAATCCAGGACTATAATTTGCATATATTTAATTATAAATAATTAAACGCAAATAATTGTTTATTTAATTCAATAGATTAGTGGCAATGGATCGTGAGTTTCCGTTTACTTAAATCTAGACATTAAGTACACAACTCCTGTTGGAGTTGTGTACTTAATGTCTAGATTTAAGTGACAGAAACTCACGATCCATTGCCATTAATCTATTTAACTAAATGAACAATTATTTGCGTTTAATTATTTATAATTAAATATATGCAAATTATAGTCCTGGATTATATACGTTGTAGTTAGTATGGTGTGCGACGTCACACAGAAGATCATACTATCGGTTACTCGTATTTAATCGAACAGTTGCTCACGACCTAGATGGACACGGACCAATCCATCGGTATAGTCGTTGTGTGAGAGAGAAAATAATCTGTCTTGATTATTTTATCACACTTGTACACTTGGTGTATTGAGCGGATCGTTGAGATTCATCGATTAGGATTGCCGGCGATAATCGATTCGAGTCTCAGTGTATTTTATTCTTAATCCCCGATACTATTGCGGGTGTGTATATTTAATATAAGTGACTTTGATTTACCAAAGGAATTAACCGATTTAATTATTGGGTTAATTACCGGTTAAGTTGGGTCACTATATTTTATATATGACATGCCGTGAATACTTGACGGGAAAGTGTATCCCGGAAGGGTTGATAATATCCCCGAGATGAGTTCATAAGGAATTATTATGTAAACCCTGCAGGTGGATTCGTTCCGCATAATAATTAAGGTTGAATGGTACTAGTCTCGGATATAAGAGATGAATAAATTAATTAGCAATAAATTAATTTTATTCATGGATATTTATATCTTAAATACACGGAATAAATAATACTACCGGAGAAATATTATTTGATATAATATGGTTTAATATTGGGAGTGCAATTAATTTTATATAGTGGAAAATAGAATTAATTAATAATAGTAAGGATTAATAGATTTGGGCTTGGGCTCAATTTAATCACTATTATTGGAAGCCCAATATTCCACCTCCTTAAGATCCCCTACGTAGCCTATAAAAGCACTACATGGTCTTCACAATTAGACAAGACAAGATAATCATACTTGATTAGTCTAGAGAGTTCGTGAAGGAGATCCATGGAGTTCGGTAGATCGTCGCCCACACGACGTCCGGGCTAGTGCAAGGAATACGTGGGAAGATCTCAAGGTCGTCAAATTGAGTTCTACGTTTTTCCGAACAACGAGAACGAGGTAAATCGTAAATCCCTCTTTATGATTTTATCGTTTTAATTATCGTGAAAATATCATGAACAAGATCCAAGGGACGTACGAACCCGGGGACGAGGATCGACCTCGCGGTTGTGATCGAGGATCACCGGACCGCGGGAGGTCGAGAGATCCTCGCCGGGATCGAGAGGACGAACCCTCGGCTGGACGCCGAGGGTGGCGGTCGAGCCCTAGGGCTTCGACCGCCGGCGACGCAAGAAGGACCCCGGCTGGACGCCGGGGATGCGATCGAGCGCGTGCTCGATCGCGTGGGCAGCGGGCTGGTGCCGCTGCTGCTCGCACGGCGAGCAGCCCCTCCTCCGCGTTCGAGCAGCGCTACGGGGCTGTTGCGATCAGCCCCACGAGCCCATGCGGGACTCGCTACGACGCGGGGCGTCAGCGGGATGCTTCGAGCATCCCCGTGGCTGGTCGCGTGGTTCTCGGCGTGCCCAGCGGGCTGCCAAGGGCAGCCCTAGGCGGCTGCCAAGGACAGCCGCGAACCCTTGCGAGGGCTCGACCGAACAGCCCGGGTTCGCCCGTGGTTGAGGTTTTGGTTGAGTCCGGCTTCGTGGTGGTTCGTGGCGGGATGTTCCGGCAACCGGGAGTCGATTGGAATTGTTGTTCCGCAACTTCTACAATTCCGGATATTCGATCTCCGAAGGATTTCGGTCGGAATTAATTAGATAATTAATTTTAATTAATTTATTAATTCCGGGATATCGATTTCCAACAATTGGTATCAGAGCGTTGGTTTTAGTTCATGGTATTTTTCGATAAATTGTTCTACCTTGCAGGGTTTCCGATTATTATGGCTAGATTTAATTTTGTTAATTAATGTCATAATAATGTTCTTGATTATTAAACTCTCGGTGATGTCAATATTTGTTCTTGTGTGGTGAATGCTTGTTCTTAATTTTTCCGGAAATTGTATGAGGTCGATTTCATGTAGAGAATTGATTTCGGATAATTGTAAATTAATTTTGAAAAATTATTTACGTTGGATCGATTCCGAAACGACCACCGGAAAAGTGTGACGGAGGAGACGAAGAGAGGGAGGATTCCGGGGATCGATCAACCCCATGATCGACCCCAAGGGATGGATCGATCGGGGGCGTGGGGGCTGCCCGCGGGAACCCTCGGCCACGCCGGCCACCGGTGGTGGTGGCGCGTGGGCTGAGGTGGCGGCGGCGCTCCTCCCCGGCCGGCGATCAATGGTGGGGGACGCGGGGTCCTCGTGATCTCGTGTTCTCCTACCAAGATCCAACTTTCCTAAATTGATTCGGTTTTCCTATTTTGAGTATTCCTATTTTTGGGAACTCTCATGGAAATAGGAAAAGAATTAATTGGAATTAATTTATTTCCTTATTCTATTATGGAAGTCTTCTAGAATATTCTAAGTTCTACTTGGAATAGGATTCTAGAGATTTAATAGAATTAGAAAGGAAAATAATTAATTATTAAATTAATTTATTTCCTAGTTGATTATTCCTATTTTATGGGAATTTTCATGGACATGGAAATTAATTAATTTTGGAAAGTAGAAGAGTCCTAAATTAATTTTTCCTTATTTAATTATTCCTTTATGGAATTTTTTAATGGATTAGGAAAGGAATTAATTTGGAAGGACTAGGAGTCCTAAATTATTTTATTTCCTTATTTCATTATGGAAATCATCTAGAATATTCCAAGTGGGTCTTGGATAGATTATTCTAGAGATTTAATGAAGTAGAAAGGGAAAATAAAATAAATTTATTTTATTTCCTTATTCTATTATAGAAGTCTTCTAGAATATTCCAAGTGGGTCTTGGATAGATTATTCTAGAGATTTAATAGAATTAGATAGGAAAATAAATAAATAAAAATATTAATAATATTTAATTTTATTTTTGATTTATTCGATTGACTTAATTTTTGAATTAAGTAACTTTTGGATTTATTAAAAATAAATAGATTTAAATATTGGAATTAATATTCCCGTCACATGGAGCATTCAAGAACGAAGACTAAAGACTAGATGATGCGTACGGAGATGCGATAAAGCCATAATAGTCGGAGAATAATATTCTAGTATTATTTTGATTATGTGATAATATTCTATGTGCTTTATTTCATGTATGCATGCTTATGTGTATTTAATTATGCATTAGATAGCGTATCCCTTTATTGTAAAAAGCTAAGTGGAAGAGGGTATGGAAACATATCCATGGTCTCCATTGCTGTTCTCTTGGTGACTTTTATGGACTTTTGAAGTTCGTATAGACAAGTCATTGGAGGAGAATTCTTGTAATTCCTTTTACGAGAAACATTGATTAAGTTTATCAAACAATGCCTAATTTGTCTTTCCAAAACTGATTTCAAGTCGACTCATTCTCACCCCGGGGAGTGGAATGGAGCCAAAGCCACTTGGTCATGTCGAGGACACAAATTAGAGACTTTCGTGTCATTTGATGACTAGATCGATTGTCTGCTCGGCTCCCTCATTTATGAGAGATAGGGTTGTTCGCATGGTGAATCACTGGTTAGAAACTTCGAGTTTCACTTATGATTCTCCGCGTCTTGATTTACAAGATTAAATGAATCAAGTAATTGGGAGTCAATTGTAAAAGTCTTTTGGTGTAGTAAACGTCCACACTATCGTGGCTTGCTACATTGAATGTGATTTTGGAACGATTGATGTAGACAGTTATAGAAGGGAGTAAAGGAGCGTATGTTAACGTAAACGTCCACACTATCACTATGGGAAAATGTTTCATAGACACCAGTTCATAGACACCGGGTGCCTTGGAACGGTGTTAAAAATATTTATAACATCGGTCGCGAAAAAAAAGGAGGTTAAACTATTTTTAACACCGTTTTCTATACAAACTGATGTTAAATGTTCCATTTCAAATTTTAATTTTAATTTATAACACCATTTTTTCTTCCGACAGGTGTTAATAGTAATTTCATTTTTTTAATAAAATTATTAGTTGTTTTAACACCGGTTTATTAGGCAGGACATGTGTTAAAGAAAATTAAATTAATAAATTTTTTTAGTTAAGGAATTTTTCCCCACAGATAAAGTCTTAAACGATTTAGTTCTTTCTCTCTAACACACAAACCCTACCCCTCTTCTTCAGCTGCCCGCATTTGAAGAATCGAACCCGTCGAGATGACGCCGGAGCCGTAGCCGTAGCCGTAGCCGCTTCTTTGACCCGTCGACGAGACGGCACCACTTCGATCCTCAGATCCGTAGACGTTTCTTCGACCTGCGCCGTTGCAGCCCAGTCGACGCCACCCGACCACCCCTGAAGTCGAGCTCTTGCTCCGTTCACTTCCGGCGGCCGCGAGGTAACTCCAGATCCTTCTTCCTCCTTAATTGTTGATTTAGTAATTACTTAATGAAGCTTGAGATGTTAGACGAGGATCGATCGATGGCAATGTCGGCCTCCCGGTGTCGACCGACACTC
Organism: Euphrasia confusa; assembly: GCA_954870475.1. Classification (NCBI taxonomy): domain Eukaryota; kingdom Viridiplantae; phylum Streptophyta; class Magnoliopsida; order Lamiales; family Orobanchaceae; genus Euphrasia; species Euphrasia confusa. The sequence continues at coordinate 23,288,367 of OX940954.1, forward strand.
TACTCCACAAACTCCGCGTCGTCGAGGCGTCAATCGTTCACCTCCGCCACCAATATCTATCCCTGTGCAGCAAGCTTAAAGAAAAAGATGAACTCGTCGAACGATCTAGGGTTTGTTATTTTTTTTATCCTTCGATTTTACGACTGGATTTGAGATCCAATCTTATTACAAATCATTTTTACAAACTAGTATTTCGTGTGTACTGTACATATTTATTTACAAGTCTGAATACCTTGTAGCTGCATCAGGAGGCTCATGCCCTCGACTTGTTGTATGTATTATGTCGAAGCTGTGTACAATTTGGTCCGACAGGCTTCACATAGAAGGTGAGTATGCTGTTTCCGTTGTTTCCTATCATTGTATTGGCATGGTTTTAAGCTATGTTTTTCAACTGGTTTTCTGTTATCTAGATTTAACTATCTGAGAATGTACAGAGAGGAAAAGTGATTAGCTGTTATGTTTTTCAATTTTAATTTTTTTACTTTTGGTTTGACTAGGTCTGCTTTACTAATTGTTGCCTACACTTTATTTTATAGTTGAATCAATCTATTGCCTGTTCATTGTAATCAATCTAGTACGGAGTATTTAATTTTAAACATCATATTTTAATATCAATATTATGTTATTATGTGCAGCTATTGCCTGTTCAATGGACAATTCAACATTTACTGTGCTTGCTCACTCGAGTATACCAAAAAATATGCCGCAGTCTGCTGAATACACATCAAAGGGACTAAAATTGTTTCCTGGACTTTTTTGGAGTTTAAAATCAAACAGTTTCTCTTCATATTGTTGATCTATATACCTTCCTTTGAGCCTTGCGACTAACTATTTATGGTGTGTCTGAAGGGTGATGTGGAACAAGTTTTATTTGATTCACTGTTGACCAAGCTTGCTTAGCAAAAGATGAAATTGCCTCGACTAAACACAGATTTTTTGAGGCACATAGTGGAGTGGAAGTTTGCCAATAGATACTGAATATATGTGGACTAGGTGAGAGGGATATTAACTAGTGAATTAGATTATATATGGCTTAATTCGTCTACAATATGTTTTGTTTTATTGCTACTTACGATGAATATTTGACTAGTCTTTTCTTATTTTGCTCTAGTTTGAAGCCTTTGACGCAGATGGTTGTGGCACTAGCAGCACAAGTGAAACACCTGGAAAAAGAAAAAGACCATTTGACAATGAATCTTCATAGAGCAGAAGACAAGGTATTTGAATCAGTATACGAATGAATTATTTTTTACTTGATTGCATGAAGAAAATGAAAACAATAACAGTAAATAATAGAGAGATGTTTATTTTTTACTGTATATTTTAATTGAAGGTACCTACTATAAGGCTCGAGTTCTACAATATTATGAAGTTAACATATTTATTTGATTACTTTCAGGTGAATGCTCAAGAGAAAAACATACTAGATCGGAGAACAAAAGGTTGATAATGCTCTAAGTTTATGGAATATTGTTGTTTTACAATTGTAAGGATTTGGAGACTAGAGTATTTTGAATATTGTATTTGGATATATCAGGAATTTAATATAATTTTAATTATTGGTAATTTATAAAATTATATTTTTTTTATTTTAATTATTATCAAAGACACCGGTCATATATGAAAAAGACCGGTGTTATTACTTTTCACACCGGTTGATTTAGCTAGTTTCAATGAAATTGACCGGTGTCTTTAATAATATAGACATCGTGCAAATCACAAAACCCGGTGTTATAAATTATTTTTAACACCGGTCATTGACTGGTGTTAAAACATAGCTGATCTTTAACACCACGCACAATAACACCAGACAATTTTTTTTTAACACCGGTCAATGCCCGGTGTCTATGTGACATTTTCCCATAGTGTATCGTGGCTTGCGGTGAATATGCGTGTCCCAAACAATCTTCTTAGATACTGAGTAATGGTTTACACTTAGGTACGCTTCTTAGTATTCTTCCCATCGAAGTAACGCTAATGATGATGTACGACCGAAGGAAATCTAATTGCTAAATCATTTGGATAGGTAAACGTCCACACTATCGTGGCTTGCCATATCTGATGGGATTTTAGATGTGATTAGTGGTTTAATGATATTATTTGAGGGAGATAATATCGGAGATTAAATCGATTGTTTGTTGTTATATGTGCTCATAGATTAGGATATGGCTTTGAACCCACTTTCTGTGATACGTAAAGTTTTTAAACTCATTGGTCCCTAAATGTAATGATTGGAATAGAGATCTAGACATTGTCCAGACTGTTGAAGAGTACAAGTTTGTACTCAGTGAGCTTTGTCCTCCCGAGCCTACAAATGTCTTAACTTCTGAGGAAAGGACTGATTTTGATATCATGTTCAAACTCAAGGTTTAGACATGACGTAGTGGCTAGACAAGAGGCGATGAGGATACTCATAAAGGCCATTCGATTCAAGGAAACGCTTAAAAACGTTTTTGAGATGATTGACCTTTTAGACGAGTTGAGACGGAAATCGCAAGCTCTTGTAGCCAATACCATAGGTTTCGAACCTAAGTGCAAAATCGGGGGAAAGGAAAAGCAAGCAAAGAGACCCAGTGGTCCTAAGTTTCTTGGACCACGAGATGGGACGAGAAAGCCCGGAGGCAAGTGTTCTCGATACAAACAGTCTGGGTACTGGAAGTCTAATTATCCTCTCAAAGGAAGTACGAAATTTTCTTTAGTCGTAAAACATAGTCAGTGGTATTATCTACCGGAACCTGGTGTGTAGATATGGAACCACTGACGGTATGTGCATTTTAAATGCGAGAGGTTCCAGGGAACCTAACGACTTGGAAAAGAAAAGATCGTAGTCTACATGGGCAATGCTGTAGAGGAGGCAGCAGTTGCAGTGGAGGACATTTTATAGGATTTCATTTTGGGTTATTGCTTTTATGTACCTTTCAAATTAGAAAGAACTTTGTTCTGGATTTCTAATAAATGGATATTTTATTTCTTTTAATCATTTGATGGTTATAAGAAGAAATAATGATATTATCTATTTTGGTACATTAGCTAGCAATATATAAATGATGAATCCTGAGTCCACCACGATGCAACGAACCATAGTATGAAACTCGTTTTACTAATAAGAGATTTCTTTATCAATTATACTTGTGGATTCTTATGCTGAGTCATGTTTATTCGAATAAGAAGTTCAAAAGGTCAAAAATTGATATTTGATCAATTAAGTTGAAGGAGTGGACCTTCCGACCTAAGAATCTAATTTGGAAGATAATATGACTAAGCAATCCTTATGGATATAAGATATAAGATCCGGACAAGTATAAGAATTGATTGACTCTGATGTATGCAGACCTATGTCTACTCAGACAATAAGGTACGAGTACTTCATTTGATGATTACTCGAGAAATGGATTAGGATACCTGATGTGCCACAAAAGCAAGTGTTTTGACAAGTCAATGGACACTAAGCAATTGTGGAGAACCATCGAGGTATATCCATTTGTAGCCTGCGATTTGATCGCGGAGGCAAGTACCTATCTGAGGAATGCATGGCATACTGATCAGAGATTGGGATTTGATCCCAAAAGACTACACCATACACTGTTGTGTAGAAATGGTGTGTCGTAAACAAGAAATGGAACTCTTATAGAGATAGTAAAAGATGAGTTATACGGAACTACCTATGTTCTATGGATATGTCTGGAAACAACGGCGCATTCAAATGCGGTTGTAGAATATCCTAGAAGAACAAAAGATGTGTGTTCAATAGTACTATGAACCAGAAGGACGTTATAAGTTCTAACGCCCGGTTCTTAGAGAAAGACTATATGATGAACCACAAGCCTAAAGTGACGTAATACTTTGAAATGAGAGAGAAAGATTAAGACTTAGAACCAGCCAAACCGAGTAGCGGTACACCACTAACTGCACCTACTGTTATCACTATTTATACACCGGAATGCCATTGTAGTGGGAGGTTGTGGGACAACCGGAGATATTCATAAGACTAGGAGAGTCTTCGGACTCTGGACCTAGATTACATGAAATCGATCCCTAGATCTACAAGAAGGCCGTACTAGATCTAAATGTGCCTTCTTGGAGAGCAATAAGGATTATTGCTAAGAGGCGAGATCATTTAGAGTACAAGCTTAGTTGATCTATTTATGGATTGAAACAAAGCATTGAGTTCGTGGTACTTGCAAATTGATGAGATAGTCCATTTTATGGATTCATCAAAAGCATAGACGAATTGTGTGTATTGGAAACGTGATGGAAAACAAGGTGGTGTTTCTCGGAGGTTTTATGTAGATGACACTCTTATCATTAGCAACAATGTAAAGATGTTGTCAGACATAAAATGATGGTTGTCTAGAAAAATCGATATATGAGATGAAGAAGAAGTTAGAGCATGTTCTTAAGATCTAGGATCTTAAGAAAAGAACATCGTACTTCTCCTGGACATCTTACATATATATGATTATGGTTCGTTTTAACATGCAAGATTCCGAGAAAGGTTTGTTACCTTTCAGAGACGGAATGCATCTATCTAAGGATATGTGTTTTGAAACACAAAAGGAGATAGAAGCAATGAAAGCAGTTTCCTACACTTTGAGTGTGGAAAGCTTAATAAATGCATTGTTGAAAACAAGAACCTGATATCGGCTATGCGGTTAGCATAGTGGGAGGATATCAAGGTAATCCTGGAAAGGAATATTCGACTGCCGTAAAAGTACTTTCGAAGTACTGTTCTAGACTACGAAGCAGACGAGTTTTTCCTTTGGATTACATTCTCTTAGATTTCTAATCGAATGAGGACCGGTGTAAGTCGATATCAGGCTATGTGTTTCACTATTGAAGGAGAAGGAGTTTTAACATGGAAGAGTGATAAGCACGATGCTTTTCGGACTCTGCCATGGGTAACCAAATAGCGGCCTCAGAGGCAGCGGAAGTTTTGGTATAACTCCGGGATAATCTCTGGGACTTAGAAGTGATTCTTAATTTGCCAAAAGGCTATGTGTATAGCGGTGCGATGGCAAATGGTAAGAAATCACAAGTCCATAAGTGTAAGATAACACATAGTCCAAGTACCACCTGATACGAGTCATCGTCGAGGGAGACGACGCTGTAGTCACCAAGATAACTTCAGAGCGGCAACCTAGAGTGCTCATTCACATAGTACTTCTTGGAAGTACAACTTAAGCACGTGATGAGTATGGGAGTCGGGAGTTTGGAGGAAATGACTAGACCTTAGTACAAGTGGGAGATTGTTGGAGTTGTGTACTTAATGTCTAGATTTAAGTGACAGAAACTCACGATCCATTGCCATTAATCTATTTAACTAAATGAACAATTATTTGCGTTTAATTATTTATAATTAAATATATGCAAATTATAGTCCTGGATTATATACGTTGTAGTTAGTATGGTGTGCGACGTCACACAGAAGATCATACTATCGGTTACTCGTATTTAATCGAACAGTTGCTCACGACCTAGATGGACACGGACCAATCCATCGGTATAGTCGTTGTGTGAGAGAGAAAATAATCTGTCTTGATTATTTTATCACACTTGTACACTTGGTGTATTGAGCGGATCGTTGAGATTCATCGATTAGGATTGCCGGCGATAATCGATTCGAGTCTCAGTGTATTTTATTCTTAATCCCCGATACTATTGCGGGTGTGTATATTTAATATAAGTGACTTTGATTTACCAAAGGAATTAACCGATTTAATTATTGGGTTAATTACCGGTTAAGTTGGGTCACTATATTTTATATATGACATGCCGTGAATACTTGACGGGAAAGTGTATCCCGGAAGGGTTGATAATATCCCCGAGATGAGTTCATAAGGAATTATTATGTAAACTCTGCAGGTGGATTCGTTCCGCATAATAATTAAGGTTGAATGGTACTAGTCTCGGATATAAGAGATGAATAAATTAATTAGCAATAAATTAATTTTATTCATGGATATTTATATCTTAAATACACGGAATAAATAATACTACCGGAGAAATATTATTTGATATAATATGGTTTAATATTGAGAGTGCAATTAATTTTATATAGTGGAAAATAGAATTAATTAATAATAGTAAGGATTAATAGATTTGGGCTTGGGCTCAATTTAATCACTATTATTGGAAGCCCAATATTCCACCTCCTTAAGATCCCCTACGTAGCCTATAAAAGCACTACATGGTCTTCACAATTAGACAAGACAAGATAATCATACTTGATTAGTCTAGAGAGTTCGTGAAGGAGATCCATGGAGTTCGGTAGATCGTCGCCCACACGACGTCCGGGCTAGTGCAAGGAATACGTGGGAAGATCTCAAGGTCGTCAAATTGAGTTCTACGTTTTTCCGAACAACGAGAACGAGGTAAATCGTAAATCCCTCTTTATGATTTTATCGTTTTAATTATCGTGAAAATATCATGAACAAGATCCAAGGGACGTACGAACCCGGGGACGAGGATCGACCTCGCGGTGGTGATCGAGGATCACCGGACCGCGGGAGGTCGAGAGATCCTCGCCGGGATCGAGAGGACGAACCCTCGGCTGGACGCCGAGGGTGGCGGTCGAGCCCTAGGGCTTCGACCGCCGGCGACGCAAGAAGGACCCCGGCTGGACGCCGGGGATGCGATCGAGCGCGTGCTCGATCGCGTGGGCAGCGGGCTGGTGCCGCTGCTGCTCGCACGGCGAGCAGCCCCTCCTCCGCGTTCGAGCAGCGCTACGGGGCTGTTGCGATCAGCCCCACGAGCCCATGCGGGACTCGCTACGACGCGGGGCGTCAGCGGGATGCTTCGAGCATCCCCGTGGCTGGTCGCGTGGGTTCTCGGCGTGCCCAGCGGGCTGCCAAGGGCAGCCCTAGGCGGCTGCCAAGGACAGCCGCGAACCCTTGCGAGGGCTCGACCGAACAGCCCGGGTTCGCCCGTGGTTGAGGTTTTGGTTGAGTCCGGCTTCGTGGTGGTTCGTGGCGGGATGTTCCGGCAACCGGGAGTCGATTGGAATTGTTGTTCCGCAACTTCTACAATTCCGGATATTCGATCTCCGAAGGATTTCGGTCGGAATTAATTAGATAATTAATTTTAATTAATTTATTAATTCCGGGATATCGATTTCCAACAACTCCAACAGATACATCCCCACCATCACCTTCAGATCCTTTTTCTTTCGGAACGTGGCACCGACTACCATCTGACCATAAATCGGTTGGGATTCGACAGAACGCAACGGACAAGCGGGGTCAAACGTCGGCAGTGGAATGATCCAATTGCGCAGTGGATTATTCTGTGCATTCTGAAAAGCTTCGGCTTGCTCGCCGCCTCCCGCAGTAGAACTCGAGGACATATTACGGCGCGACATAATCTTTTTCACCACGCCCGACTGCCTGATCCACTCGGTCCACTCCGTGGTCAAAGAATCCAAGATATCGGACTGACGGGCCTCTTCCTCGTCCTCGGAAGTGTGTACCTCCTCGTTCTCGTTTTCTGACGGTGCGCCCCGATCACGATTTTCTTCTCCGATATTCACCTCCGGCGCAGCTTGTTGTCCCTCTACTTCGACGACGAACACAAAGCACTCAGCCCTTTGCTCGTCTAACATGCGGGACACATCCTCGTCGCATAGCATAGGAGCTCGCACGCTTCTCATGTCATAGCCTCGGGTATAACAATACAACAAATACTCGACATTGGGCGGAGGGCGCAAAACCGCACGATTCCGGCTCACGAGAGTGTCGAGTGTAATTTCTTCCCTACGAAAGAAGAGGCACATGTCTACTCCGTCAACGTAGCCCTCTCGATCCCAACGACCACCTTAACGTACCGTGATTCGTTGATTCGACATCTACAATTACAAATAACAAATGAATTCAATTAGAAAATCTAAAATATCCATCACAATTACAAATAACAATTGAATTCAATTAGAAAATCCAAAATATACATCCAAATAAGCCATTAATTAATAGACAATTCAATTTAAAAAAAATATAAAAATTCTGCACTTTGTCAAAATTTTGACCAAGTGCACTTGGCCGCTCGGTGACCGAGGGCCGAGAATTGCTCGGTCACTTGGCCGAGCTATCCGGTCACCGAGGGCACAATTCAATTTAAAAAAAAAAATATTGTTTCTGCACTTGGTCAAATTTGACCAAGTGCACTTGGCCGATCGGTGACCGAGGGCCAAAATTGCTCGGTCACTTGGCCGAGCTATCCGGTCACCGAGGGCCGTGCTATCCGGTCACTTGGCCGGTTGACCGAGGGCCTTCGGCCAAAATTCTCGACCGAGGGCTCAAGAACCCAGTAGCCCTCGGTCGTCCCCTCGGTCACATTTTCGACCGAGGGCGAAAAAAAAACAGTTCGAAAAAAAAAAAAAAAACGGGGAACCCTTGCGTTCAACGTACCTTTTTCCCGTCGAAAGCAGCTCTTTTCACGTAGATTCCGACCGAGCTTGCTTTTATTTAGAGATAAATGAGAGCATTTTTTTTTTTTTTTTTGAAATGGGTTTGGTTTGAGTTATGGAGGGTTTGAGGTGGTAGAGGGGATATGCATTCATGCATGCATTTACACCCCCACCAACCTCAAAAAATCTGATTTGTGTAAGGGTGGGCCCCATAGAAATTCTTTTTGGTTTTTTTAAAATGTATTTTAATTGATTTTTTGTTATTTAAAGAGAGAATAAAAAAGTAAGGGTATATAAGACTTTTCATTTTCATTTTGTATAGAATAGGTGTAGTTTTATATGTGGAGTTAAAAAGAGTAGATGTTTTATATTTGTGAATAAAAAGTGGTATTCCCACTTTTACTAAATAGTCTTTTAATTTAATGATAAATAATCCCCTCCCCCACGGGGTTTTCTTAATGTCTCGCGGTAAACGTGGCATTTCCCACGTCATTTATATAACATTTTAATATTTTTATTTTTGTACTCATCTTCTTCCCCCATGTACTCATCTTCTTCCCCACACTCCTGTAAAAATAAAATCCCAAATTTATTTATTACTCCCTTCTTAGTTTTTTTATCAGATTATGTTTGTTTTTCTACAATCTTAAAAATATTAAGAATCAACTCTATCATATGAATCGACAATTCACATTATCTCTGTTATCATATATATTATCGGATTTGCTCGTGCTTTTCGAAGACCGGGCAACGACAATATTCATCGGATTTCAGTGCAAGGATTTTTCAGTTTGAGAATTGACTGCCAGAGAAACAAATAATAGATACATAAATTTTGGTTTTTTCTTATTGAAAATGGGGACTGTGGCGTTCTCTCCCTCTTCTCTCTTCTCTCATTATTGGGTCAACAATTTTTTTACAATCAAAAGCCCTAATTTCAATTAAGCTGCTTCGATTTTTGTTTGATCGAACACCGAGGGAAAAATATTGGTGGTGACTGAAGATTTTGTAAGTGGTGCCGGCGCTACTCGGCGGTAGGTGAAATGTCGATGTTATGCTCGATTTTATTGTTGTTTTTGGGATGGTTTTAGGTATGTTTTAGATATATATGTGTATGATTATCGAGGGTTTGCTTATTATTGACGTGACAGAGCTTATACTTGGTATAGTCGAGTTTTTTGTGTGAATTGTAGGTGAAAAACGACCAAAACGAGGTGTCGACCCGAACCTGGAAATTGCAGTGATTTGACGCAAAAACTGTTATTGCTCGTCGAGAACTAGAGGCTGCGACATACATGGACGAGAAGATCTTGAAGTCGGGAACCCGGGGAATTTTGAATCTCGACAATCGGAGTTCGAACGTCAAAGATATGACAAGAATCGAGAGATTGCGCATTGGAAAGGGAGGCACGCGGATCATTGATATGCGCACTAGGGCGCGCGGATAGGCATAAGAGGAGAGGAGCTAATGAGTTGAGGCAGGGGATCATGCGGATTGCCATCGCGCGGATTGAGCGATATGCGCATAAAGGCTCGCATTTGAAACGCGCGGATTGACAAGAAATCGCGCGGATTGGCTCATATGCGCCAAAGAAGAAGTTGACCCGGACTGAAATTGGTTGACCGGCGTTGACCAGACGTTGAATTTCGTTGACCGAACTTAAAAAGCATTGACCAAGGGGTAAATGGGTTATTTCCGGTCTATTTTTGGTGGGAAAAAGAAGAGAAACAGTTTTTTTTCTCTCTTGAGCTATAAATAAGAAGAGAAACACTCTTCCCACACAACTTTACATACTTGAAAACACCTAGAGAATATTAGAGAGAGAGAGTAGTGCAAATTGTGATTGGAGTTCATCTTCCTCAAAGTTCAAGCATCCATTGACGACGGATTCAAGCTTGAACGACCACGGAGACGAGAGATTCATCCTCTACATCAATTGGCTACACATTTCTCTTCCCTTTTCTCATTTGTTTTGTTGTTATTTCTCATTTTCTAGTATTGAATTGTGTTGGATTTGTATGAGATTTGATATATTGCTTGAGATTTATGTTGATTATGCTTTGCTTTATTGATTCCATGCTTGAGTTGTTGATTTCCATGGCTATTGTTGGCTAGATTTTCATTAGGAGATGAAGTGAAAGTCATGCCTACAAGGTGTTTGATGAAATGCTAGAGAGAGTTTAAATTGCCCTAATTGATTTATTTTCGAACCACGATTGAGTATGATCTTTGGTGAACGGGATTAAACTCATTTGGGGATTAAAATGATTGCTATCACCGGGAACGGGGGCTTTCTTCCTAAGGTTCGATTATAATCAATTCTTGTTCAAAACTTAAGAAACGGAATTGGTCATCTAGTGAATTCACCACCATCAAGGGGTGCTTTACTAGGGAATTAAATCGATTAGCGTACGGTGATCGTTGCTTTTCTTTCCGGTCCAATTCTCGAACTTAAATACAAGGTTGTATGATTTGGAAGTGGATTACAACCGGATTACTCTCTTGTGTTTCATAATTCACTTTGTAGGACGACTATTACTTTACCTCCGATTTTCTCCCATTTGATACTCGTTTATTGCATTTACTTGTCTACTTGATATTACACTTGTTATTTGATATAAATTGAAATGAAATTCACTACGAAAACCCCTCACTCTAGTCCTCCCTCGGATTGATATTCCGAGTGGTCGTTTTACAACGAATTCTCGATTTTTGAAGCGAGACTAAAAACATTTTCTCTTTCATTCGTGATCGAAAAATGCTTCTTCAAAATGGCGCCGTTGCCGGGATAAGAAAAAAAGAGAGAAAGAAAAAAAAACATATATAAAAGAATAAGTGCATGAAAAGAGCCTAAAAAAGAGAGCAAAATGCTTGTCCATCGAAAAAAAAAAACAAAAAAGATGAATCGATTAAAAAAGGCGAGGGTTTTTCTTGAAATATATGAATTGATTTGTAAACTCGGTTTATTTATGTTCCTTGCACATAGATGGAGAAATAAGTGCGTGGTGTTTGTGAGATACATCCGGTGTAGGAGGGGACGAGGGAGTAGTGAGTGCCTTATTCTTGTTTCATTTTATCCTACCCTAACCTTATCCTACCATTTAGATCACATTTTGATTAAAGGAAAGTGGGATTGATTGAGCATAATCGTTTTTGAACTTGTGATGTGCGAAATGTATATATGATGCGTGCTATCCATTCTACTCCTCGAGCTTTATTGCCTAAATGCAAGTTACTTGTTCTATCTCTTGCATTTTGAGAGTTAATTGACCTTTGATTCGATTTCGAGAGGAAAGAAACGAGTGAACCGTGCGTTGAGTGATTCGAATAGTGTGTGTCATTTTATTTTAACGATGCTTGATTGAGATGTACATGGGATTGGTTTGAAACGTGCTTCTCCGGCTAGTTAGTGTATCACGTTGGAACATTATGCTCGGGACGAGCATTGCTTTGTCGTTGTAGTAGTTTGAAATGCCGATGTTATGCTCGATTTTATTGTTGTTTTCGGGGTGGTTTTAGGTATGTTTTAGGTATATATGTGTATGATTATCGATGTTTTGCTTATTATTGACGTGACGGAGCTTATACTTGGTATAGTCGAGTTTTTTGTGTGAATTGTAGGTGAAAACGACCAAAACGAGGTGTCGACCCGAACCTGGAAATTGCAGTGACTTTGACGCAAAAACTGTTATTGCTCATCGAGAACTAGAGGCTGCGACATACATGGATGAGAAGATCTTGAAGTCGGGAACCCGGGGAATTTTGAATCTCGACAATCGGAGTTCGGACGGCAAAGATATGACAAGAATCGAGAGGTTGCGCACAGGAAAGGGAGGCGCGCGGATCGGGGTGCGGATCGTTGATATGCGCACAAGGGCACGCGGATAGGCATAAGAGGAGAGGAGCTAATGAGTTGAGGCAGGGGATCATGCGGATTGCCATCGCGCGGATTGAGCGATATGCGCATAAAGGCCCGCATTTGAAACGCGCGGATTGAAACGCGCGGATTGACAAGAAATCGCGCGGATTGGCTCATATGCGCCAAAGAAGAAGTTGACCCGGACTGAAATTGGTTGACCGGCGTTGACCAGACGTTGAATTTCGTTGACCGGACTTAAAAAGCATTGACCAAGGGGTAAATTGGTCATTTCCGATCTATTTTTGGTGGGAAAAAGAAGAGAAACGGTTTTTTTTCTCTCTTGAGCTATAAATAAGAAGAGAAACACTCTTCCCACACAACTTGACATACTTGAAAACACCTAGAGAAAATTAGAGAGAGAGAGAGAGTAGTGCAAATTGTGATTGGAGTTCATCTTCCTCAAATTTCAAGCATCCATTGACGACGGATTCAAGCTCGAACGACCACGGAGACGAGAGATTCATCCTCTACATCAATTGGCTACACATTTCTCTTCCCTTTTCTCATTTGTTTTGTTGTTATTTCTCATTTTCTAGTATTGAATTGTGTTGGATTTGTATGAGATTTGATATATTGCTTGAGATTTATGTTGATTATGCTTTGCTTTATTGATTCCATGCTTGAGTTGTTGATTTCCATGGCTATTGTTGGCTAGATTTTCATTAGGAGATGAAGTGAAAGTCATGCCTACAAGGTGTTTGATGAAATGCTAGAGAGAGTTTAAATTGCCCTAATTGATTTATTTTCGAACCACGATTGAGTATGATCTTTGGTGAACGGGATTAAGCTCATTTGGGGATTAAAATGATTGCTATCACCGGGAACGGGGGATTTCTTCCTAAGGTTCGATTATAATCAATTCTTGTTCAAAACTTAAGGAACGGAATTGGTCATCTAGTGAATTCACCACCATCAAGGGGTGCTTTACTAGGTAATTAAATCGATTAGCGTACGGTGATCGTTGCTTTTCTTTCCGGTCCAATTCTCGAACTTAAATACAAGGTTGTATGATTTGGAAGAGGATTACAACCGGATTACTCTCTTGTGTTTCATAATTCACTTTGTAGGACGACTATTACTTTACCTCCGATTTTCTCCCATTTGATACTCGTTTATTGCATTTACTTGCCTACTTGATATATATTACACTTGTTATTTGATATAAATTGAAATGAAATTTACTACGAAAACCCCTCACTCTAGTCCTCCCTCGGATTGATATTCCGAGTGGTCGTTTTACAACGAATTCTCGATTTTTGAAGCGAGACTAAAAACATTTTTTCTTTCATTCGTGATCGAAAAATGCTTCTTCAAAATGGCGCCGTTGCCGGGGAAAGAAAAAAAGAGAGAAAGAAAAAAATATAATTATAAAAAAATAAGTGCATGAAAAGAGCCTAAAAAAAGAGAGCAAAATGCTTGGCCATTGAAAAAAAAACACAAAAAAAAGATGAATCGATTAAAAAAGGCGAGGGTTTTTCTTGAAATATATGAATTGATTTGTAAATTCGGTTTACTTATGTTCCTTGCACATAGATGGAGAAATAAGGGCGTGGTGTTTGTGAGATACATCCGGTGTAGGAGGGGACGAGGGAGTAGTGAGTGCCTTATTCTTGTTTCATTTTATCCTACTCTAACCTCATCCTACCATTTTGATCACATTTTGATTTAAGGAAAGTGGGATTGATTGAGCATAATCGTTTTTGAACTTGTGATGTGCGAAATGTATATATGATGCGTGCTATCCATTCTACTCCTCGAGCTTTATTGCCTAAATGCAAGTTACTTGTTCTATCTCTTGCATATTGAGAGTGAATTGACCTTTGATTCGATTTCGAGAGGAAAGAAACGAGTTAACCGTGCATTGAGTGATTCGAATAGTGTGTGTCATTTTATGTTAACGATGCTTGATTGAGATGAACATGGGATTGGTTTGAAACGTGCTTTTCCGGCTAGTTAGTGTATCACGTTGGAACATTATGCTCGGGACGAGCATTGCTTTGTCGTTGTAGTAGTTTGAAATGCCGATGTATGCTCGATTTTATTGTTGTTTTCGGGGTGGCCGGTTTTAGGTATGTTTTAGGTATATATGTGTATGATTATCGAGGGTTTGCTTATTATTGATGTGACGGAGCTTATACTTGGTATAGTCGAGTTTTTTGTGTGAATTGTAGGTGAAAAACGACCAAAACTAGGTGTCGACCCGAACCTGGAAATTGCAGTGACTTTGACGCAAAAACTGTTATTTCTCGTCGAGAACTAGAGGCTGCGACATACATGGACGAGAAGATCTTGAAGTCGGGAACCCGGGGAATTTTGAATCTCGACAATCGGAGTTCGGACGGCAAAGATATGACAAGAATCGAGAGGTTGCGCACAGGAAAGGGAGGCGCGCGGATTGGGGTGCGGATCGTTGATATGCGCACTAGGGCGCGCAGATAGGCATAAGAGGAGAGGAGCTAATGAGTTGAGGCAGGGGATCATGCGAATTGCCATCGCGCGGATTGAGCGATATGCGCATAAAGGTCCGCATTTGAAACGCGCGGATTGACAAGAAATCGCGCGGATTGGCTCATATGCGCCAAAGAAGAAGTTGACCCGGACTGAAATTGGTTGACCGACGTTGACCAGACGTTGAATTTCGTTGACCAGACTTAAAAATCATTGACCAAAGGGTAAATGGGTCATTTCCGATCTATTTTTGGTGGGAAAAAGAAGAGAAACAGTTTTTTTTCTCTCTTGAGCTATAAATAAGAGGAGAAACACTCTTCCCACACAACTTGACATACTTGAAAACACCTAGAGAAAATTAGAGAGAGAGAGTAGTGCAAATTGTGATTGGAGTTCATCTTCCTCAAAGTTCAAGCATCCATTGACGACGGATTCAAGCTCGATCGACCACGGAGACGAGAGATTCATCCTCTACATCAATTGGCTACACATTTCTCTTCCCTTTTCTCATTTGTTTTTTTGTTATTTCTCATTTTCTAGTATTGAATTGTGTTGGATTCGTATGAGATTTGATATATTGCTTGAGATTTATGTTGATTATGCTTTGCCTTATTGATTCCATGCTTGAGTTGTTGATTTCCATGGCTAATGTTGGCTAGATTCTCATTAGGAGATGAAGTGAAAGTCATGCCTACAAGGTGTTTGATGAAATGCTAGAGAGAGTTTAAATTGCCCTAATTGATTTATTTTCGAACCACGATTGAGTATGATCTTTGGTGAACGGGATTAAACTCATTTGGGGATTAAAATGATTGCTATCACCGGGAACGGGGGCTTTCTTCCTAAGGTTCGATTATAATCAATTCTTGTTCAAAACTTAAGGAACGGAATTGGTCATCTAGTGAATTCACCACCATCAAAGGGTGCTTTACTAGGGAATTAAATCGATTAGCGTACGGTGATCGTTGCTTTTCTTTCCGGTCCAATTCTCGAACTTAAATACAAGGTTGTATGATTTGGAAGTGGATTACAACCGGATTACTCTCTTGTGTTTCATAATTCACTTTGTAGGACGACTATTACTTTACCTCCGATTTTCTCCCATTTGATACTCGTTTATTGCATTTACTTGTCTACTTGATATTAAACTTGTTATTTGATATAAATTGAAATGAAATTTACTACGAAAACCCCTCACTCTAGTCCTCCCTCGGATTGATATTCCGAGTTGTCGTTTTACAACGAATTCTCGATTTTTGAAGCGAGACTAAAAACATTTTCTCTTTCATTCGTGATCGAAAAATGCTTCTTCAGTAGGTCTCGGTATTGGGGGTGGCCGATGTGAAATGCTACGAACGGGGTTGTGCTCCGGCAAATGGTCAGAAAACGAGCTTCGTCTTGAACGGCGAGGTGGACCTGGCTGCTTAGAGGCGGCGCAAACTCCGAGGAAGACGGGCAGCAAAGCCTTAACGGGCAGTCGGAGGAAGAGATGTCTTTAAGCCGCGCCTTTAGCAACGTTTCTCGTGGTGGGTGGGTACTTCGGTCTTCGTTTCCGGTTAAGG
This sequence comes from Euphrasia confusa, assembly GCA_954870475.1. Classification (NCBI taxonomy): domain Eukaryota; kingdom Viridiplantae; phylum Streptophyta; class Magnoliopsida; order Lamiales; family Orobanchaceae; genus Euphrasia; species Euphrasia confusa. The sequence continues at coordinate 23,304,695 of OX940954.1, forward strand.
AAAAAGAAGGAAGGAATCATTTAATCAGTATTAATATTTTAATTGTACGTGTGTGACGTGTCAATCCACATAGATAGGTGGGAATCCCGCTACGGGGTTAATTTAATTGGCTTTATTGGGCTAAAATAATAATTGAGCTTCTTTAAATAGGCTATACAAATTTTAATCTTTTATGGGCTAAGTAATTAACCCTAATTATTTATATATCAAAACAAATAATAAAGAAAAAAAACAAAAAAAAGGACTTACAGGATAAAGAGAGAAAAGAGGAGTGGGCGACGCCGGGGAAGAAAAGAGAGAAGAAGAAAAGGGGAAAACCCACGGACAGGACCTAGGGAGAAGGAAGAAGGAGACGATGACGCCGCTCGACTCTTTAAATTTGATCACATATTAACAAGGGAGAAGGAAGAAGGAGACGACGACGCCACTCGACTCTTTAAATTTGATCACACACTACTAGAAAAAAGGCTTTTAGCGACCACACCTTTTGCGACCACAGGGAGTGGTCGCTAATAATCAGTTTTTGCGACCACAGCTGATCGCAAACAAAATTGGTCGCTATTTGTTTAGATATTAATTCCGCCAAAATCCCGCGTCTATATTCGCGACCAAAAGTGTGGTCGCTATTAAGGTCGTGGTCGCGAAAAAGTAGTGAACGTATTTGCGACCACATTTGTTGTCGCTAAAGAGTATTTTTCGAAATTCTATTTTCCACAGTGGATAATAGGTTTAGTATACGACCACGTGGATGGTCTTTTGCGACCACAGCGTGGTCGCGAATGCTGTGGTTGCTAATACTTATCGGATAACAGCGGGCAGAAGCCCTTTTCCTCCTCACTTTTCTTGTTGCGTTTTCTGAAAGCGATTTCCGGTGACGATGCGATTTCCGGCGACGAGGCGATTTCCGGCGGCGAGGCGATTTCCGGCGGCGGCGACTACGTGAAGCTGGTCCAGGTATGCTTCTCCTCTTTTCCTCTTCGTTATTTCTTCGATTTGTTTCTTCGATTAGGGGTTTTATAGTTTCAATGGATTTAGGGTTTAATTTAATTTGGGGGTTTTCGATTATTAGTTGATTTTCTGTTTGAAAATGAATCTGATTGAACAGTAACGGTTGGAAAGGGAGAGACAACAGAAGGTGACCCACGATTTCTACACTCTCGACTTTTTTTAAAACAGTGTTATCAATTCCTGGGTTTTTTAAACATGTTGGCAGCAAGCGGAGGAAGAAGAAATCAGGCGACTGAGGAAGGAGCTCGTCCCAAAGGCTCAACTCTTGCCATATTTTGACAGACCCTTCATTCCCAGAAGGTAACTTCACTTGCTATTTTGCATAGAGCACCATTACAAAAACTGTGGTTGATTATTTCATGAAAAGATGCTCTAAGTACCTGGTTGCTATGTGGTTGATTAATTCATAAAAACTGTGGTTGATTATTTCATGAAAAGATATAATCAAGAAAACAACTTATGTACATGCATGGAATATTTAAAGATAAATATAAAATAAAACTTGGTACCCTCATTTTCTAGGTGAGTTTTATGGTCACAAATAAGATAAAGTTTAGAATTGTGAGGAGTGGTGAGAAGGTGAATGGGGTTGCTATTTATTATATAAATAATTAATCATCTTTTTATTTTTTTATATTTTTATGAAAGGGCTTGTTTCATTACAGTATGAAATCGGTTGAATTATTATGAAATATTATGAACCATATTTTTTTTCTTTTTTTTTCTTGTGGGTATCATTGAATCGTATAGTAGGATACAACATAAAACATTTTTACAAACATATTTAGTGAAAAGGTTTTCTCAACTTTCACTCACTTTCAACTTTATTAAAACAATTTAATAAATTTTTACAGTGCTAGTTATGACTCTATCTACGATGCTTCGACACCTTTTGGCTCTGGTATTTTATCTCAAAACTTTACTTTACATTATTTTGTATATATGAACTATGAATGCTATATGTGTTAATTAATTTATATGTTCGAACAACAAAGATGTTTCTTATGATATGGCTTCTATTTTTAATCTGAAGACTTTTTTAACTAAAATATTTTTTGATTTTTACATAGATATAGTAATACAATTGTGTGTGGTTAATTTCAAAATGTCGTTGGATAAGAGTTGGATGCGAATACAAAATCGATTGTCTCCAGAATTCCAAAACGGTGTACGTGGCTTTATAGAATTTGCAAAAAACAGTGTCAATGAAGAAGGCCGGGTTCGGTGTCCTTGCAAATATTTAACTACATACCAAATTCTATCCTCTGGACACTGTTCGCAAACACATAATTTGCAGTAAGATTGATCTGACCTACACAACATGGTCTCACCATGGTGAGCCTCGAATGCCTAGAAGACCACGAGAAGAACAACCTTTGAACGAGATGGAAGACATAGTGTAAGACTTTGTTGGGAATTCAGGAGTAAATCTCGACGCAGACAATGATGCTGATTTAACATCATTATTCTCAACACTTGAAGAAGAGTTGTACCCCGGTTGCACCGGACCTTCGACTTTGCACTTTATTGCTCAGTTGTTGCACATAAAAGTTCTGTATAAGTGGCCTAACGAGAGCGTTGACGTGTTGCTGAAATTACTTCTGAAAGTTTTGCCTGCTGGTTGTAAGTTGCCGACTTCATTCTATGAATGCAAGAAACAGCTGAAGAAGTTTGGATTGGGATACGAAGTAATACACGCTTGTCCTCATGATTGTTGTTTATATTGGAAAGAAAACTCTGAGATGCAGAAATGTCCAGTGTGTGACACAAATCGTTGGAAGAGAACTAAAGGAAAGAAAGTCCCACGGAAAACTCTACGTTACTTTCCACTTAAGGACAGACCGAAACGATTGTATGCTTCGCGTCAAACGGCTAAACTTATGACATGGCATTTGAAGGGGCGGTCAAATGATGAAGATGTAATGCGCCACCCGGTGGATGGGAAAGAATGGAAAGACTTTGATTTAAAGTTTTCTGACTTCTCTAGAGAATCGAGGAATGTACGGTTGGGTTTGGCAACAGATGGATTTAACCCATTCGGAGATATGAGTTTGTCGTACATCATGTGGCCTGTTATTACCACGGTGTACAATTTTCCTCCGTGGTTATGTAATAAAGACCCGTACAGACATCTCACATTACTTATATCAGGTCCAAAATCACCTGGTAAGGACATTGATGTTTACCTGAGACCTTTGATTGATTAATTGAATGAATTGTGGTCTGAATGAATTGATGTTTACCCGTACAAACATTGATGTTTACCTGAGACATCTCACCTTTGATTGATGTTTACCTGAGACCTTTGGTTGAGAACCCCACTACACGAGTACCCGAGACTAGGGTTATTCCTAGGCCGAGTTTATTTACACCTCCATTCTTACTAAACACACTATTCTTAATTTTTAAAAATTAAAATAATATAGTAAAATAACTATAATTGTAATAACCCGATTTTTTACAATAAAAATTAAGTAATTAAAATAGCTCGTTTGTACACGTGTTAATTGGATTTCAGTATTTTATAAATTGGGCTTTTTAACTTAACAAACTCTTATAAAATATAATTACTTTTAATGGGCTTAACTTGTATTAATGGGCTACTAAAATTATAAATGAGCTTACATTTTACTAAACCCTGCAGGTGGATTTGTAAGGGTTGATAATGTCCCCGAGATGAGTTCATAAGGAATTATTATGTAAACCCTGCAGGTGGATTTGTTCCGCATAAGGAACTTAACAAACTCTTATAAAATATAATTACTTTTAATGGGCTTAACTTGTATGGGCTAATAAAATTATAAATGAGCTTACATTTTACTAAACCCTGCAGGTGGATTTGTAAGGGTTGATAATGTCCCCGAGATGAGTTCATAAGGAATTATTATGTAAACCTTGCAAGTGGATTTTTTCCGCATAATAATTAAGGTTGAATGGTACTAGTCTCGGATACAAGAGGTGAATAAATTAATTAGCAATAAATTAATTTTATTCATGGATATTTCTATCTTAAATGCACGGAATAAATAATACTAACGGAGAAATAATATTATTTGATATAATATGGTTTGATATTGGGAGTGCAATTATATTTATATAGTGGTGGTAATATATAATTCATGAATTAATTAATAGACTTGGGTTTGGGCTCAATTTAATTAATTCATGGAAGCCCAATATTCATCTCCTTTAGATCCCTCGCGTAGCCTATAAAAGCTCTACATGGTATTCTCTATTCTCATAACTTGAATATCACAATTCTAGAGAGATAAAGAAGAGAAGGAGATCCATAAGCTTGGAGGATCGTCGCCCACCCGACGTTCAAGCTAGTGCCCGACGTTCAAGCTAGTGCAAGGAATACGTGGGAAGGTCTCATGGTCTTAAAAAATTCTTTTCTCTGCACAACGAGAACAAAGGTAAAATCGTTGAACCTCCATCGATGATTTTAATTTATTAACGTGAAATACCAACGAACGCAAAGATCCGAGGACGAACCCCGGAACGAGGGACGAGTCGGGAGGTGGTGGTCGAACCACCGGACCGCCGACGGCTCGTGGATCCCCGTGGGGATCGAACCACACGCACCCCAGCTGGACGCCGGGGATACGCGCACGGCGAGAGCCCCGGCTGGACGCCGGGGGTGCGATCGAGCGCGTGCTCGATCGCTGGGGGTGCGGGCTGGTGCCGCCCCTTCTCCACCATAAGTGTTGGAATTCGATATCCCGGGTTATTTAAATTTGCGGAAACCAATAACCCGATCAAACCCTTCGCCGGAGATCACATGAACGCCGACTCATCCGCCGGAGTTCAGCCTTTGGAGACCACGCACCCGAAGGCACGCGGCCCGCCCCCAGCCGAACTCCCGCGAGACGGGGTTCACGCGATCCCGATCGCGCCTTGGCGATCGATGGGTGGGGCTGCTCCCAGCAGCCCCCGCGGCGAGTCCGGCGACTCGCCGCCGCCTGGAGGCCCCCACCGTCGCGGTGGGGAGGAGCGCGGCACCAGCCCGCGCTCCGGCGATCGATCCTTGTGATCGATCGCACGCCCTCGGCCCAGCCGAGGGTCGAGCCTCCTCGCGCCTTGAAACCCTAGGGCGATCGATCCCCGTGGTCCGGTGGTTCGTCCACCACCACGCGATCGCTCCTCGTTCCGGGTCTCGATCCTTGGATCTTGTTTTTCCGATAATTGATTTCAATAAAACAAGAATTAAATAGCAATTATTTAATTCACCTTTCGATTCGTTGTGCGGAGAAACGAGATCTTATGATGACCTTGGGATCTTCCCACGTATTCCTTGCACTAGCCCGGACGTCGTGTGGGCGACGATCTACCGAACTCCATGGATCTCCCTCTCTACTTTCTCTCTCTAGAATTGTGATCTTCAAGTTATGAGAATAGAGAAGACCATGTAGTGCTTTTATAGGCTACGCAGGGGATCTTAAGGAGGTGGAATATTGGGCTTCCAATATTGAAGATTAAATTGAGCCCAATGCTCAATTCCATTAATCCTTATCAATATTAATTAATTCTATTTTCCACTATATAAAATTAATTGCACTCCCAATATTAAACCATATTATATCAAATAATATTTCTCCGGTAGTATTATTTATTCCGTGTATTTAAGATATAAATATCCATGAATAAAATTAATTTATTGCTAATTAATTTATTCATCTCTTATATCCGAGACTAGTACCATTCAACCTTAATTATTATGCGGAATAAATCCACCTGCAGGGTTTACATAATAATTCCTTATGAACTCATCTCGGGGATATTATCAACCCTTACGGGATACACTTTCCCGTCAAGTATTCACGGCATGCCATATATAAAATATAGTGACCCAACTTAACCGGTAATTAACCCAATAATTAAATCGGTTAATTCCTTTGGTAAATCAAAGTCACTTATATTGAATATACACACCCGCAATAGTTTCGGGGATTAAGAATAAAATACACTGAGACTCGAATCGATTATCGCCGGCAATCCTAATCGATGAATCTCAACGATCCGCTCAATACACCAAGTGTACAAGTGTGATAAAATAATCAAGATAGATTATTTTCTCTCTCACACAACGACTATACCGATGGATTGGTCCGTGTCCATCTAGGCCGTGAGCAACTGTTCGATTAAATACGAGTAACCGATAGTATGATCTTCTGTGCGCCCATGCAACACCATACTAACTACAACGTATAAAATCTAGGACTATAATTTGCATATATTTAATTATAAATAATTAAACGCAAATAATTGTTTATTTAATTAAATAGATTAGTGGCAATGGATCGTGAGTTTTCGTCACTTAAATCTAGACATTAAGTACACAACTCCAACAATCTCCCACTTGTACTAAGGTCTAGTCATTTCCTCCAAACTCCCGACTCCCATACTCATCACGTGCTAAAGTTGTACTTCCAAGAAGTACTATGTGAATGAGCACTCTAGGTTGCCGCTCTGAAGTTATCTTGGTGACTACAGCGTCGTCTCCCTCGACGATGACTCGTATCAGGTGGTACTTGCACTATGTGTTATCTTACACTTATGGACTTGTGATTTCTTACCATTTGCCATTGCACCGCTATTTACATAGCCTTTGGCAAATTAAGAATCACATCTAAGTCCCAGAGATTATCCCGGAGTTATACCAAAACTTCCGCTGCCTCTGAGGCTGCTATTTGGTTACCCATGGCAGAGTCCGAAAAGCATCGTGCTTATCACTCTTCCATGTTAAAACTTCTTCTCCTTCAATAGTGAAACACATAGCCTGATATCGACTTACACCGGTCCTCATTCGATTAGAAATCTAAGAGAATGTAATCCAAAGGAAATGTTCGTCTGCTTCGTAGTCTAGAACAGTACTTCGAAAGTACTTTTACAGCAGTCGAATATTCCTTTCCATGATTACCTTGATATCCTCCCACTATGCTAACCGCATAGCCGATATCAGGTTCTCGTTTTCAACAATGCATTTATTAAGCTTTCCACACTCAAAGTGTAGGAATCTGCTCTCATTGCTTCTATCTCCTTTTGTGTTCTAAAACACATATCCTTAGATAGATGCATTCCGTCTCTGAAAGGTAACGAACCTTTTTCGGAATCTTGCATCTTAAAACGAACCATAATCGTACAAGATATCTAGAGAAGTACAATGTTCTTTTCTTGAGATCCTAGATCTTAAGAACATGCTCTAACTTCTTCTTTATCTCATATATCGATTTTTTTTTAGACAACCATCATTTTATGTCTGACAACATCTTTACATTGTTACCAATGATAAAATGTTATCTACATAAAACCTCCGAGAAACACCACCTTGTTTCCATCACGTTTCCCATACACACGATTCGTCAATGCCTTTTGATGAATCCATCAAATGGACTATCTCATCAATTCGCAAGTTCCACGATCTCTAGCTTCGTTTCAATCCATCAATGGATTAACTAAGCTTGTACTCTAAATGATCTTGCCTCTTAGCAATAATCCTTATTGCTTTCCAAGAAGGCACATTTAGATCTAGTACCGCCTCTATGTAGATCTAGGGATCGATTTCACGTATACTAGGTCCAGAGTCCGAAGACTCACCTAGTTTCATGAATATCTCCGATTGTCACACAACCTCCCACTGTAATGGCATTCCGGTGTATAAACAGTAATAACAGTAGGTGCAGTTAGTGGTGTACTGCTACTCGGTTCGGCTGGTTCTAAGTCTTATTCGTTTTCTCTCTTTTCAGAAGTATCATGTCATTTTGGGCTTGTGGTTCATCTAATAGTCTTCCTCTAAGAACCGGGCGTTAGAACTTATAACGTCCTTCTGGTTCATAGTACTATCGAACACACACCTTTTGTTCTTCTAGGATATTCTACAACCACATTTGAATGTGCCGTTGTTTCCAGACATATCCATAGAACATAGGTAGTTCCGTATAACTCATAATTTTACTATTTCTATAAGAGTTCCATTTCTTGTTTACGACACACCATTTCTACACAACAGTGTATGGTGTAGTCATTTGGGATCAAATCCCAATTTCTGATCAGTATGCCATGCATTCCTCAGATAGGTACTTGCCTCCGCGATCAAATCGCAGGCTACAAATGGATATACCTTGATGGTTCTCCACAATTGCTTAGTGTCCATTGACTTGTCAAAACACTTGCTTTTGTGGCACATCAGGTATTCTAATCCATTTCTCGAGTAATCATTAAATGAAGTACTCGTACCTTATTGTCTGAGTAGACATAGGTCTGCATACATCAGAGTCAATCAATTCTTATACTTGTCCGGATCTTATGTCTTATATCCAAAAAGGATTGCTTAGTCATATTATCTTCCAAATTAGATTCTTAGGTCGGAAGGTCCATTCCTTCAACTTAATTGATCAAAAATCAATTTTCGACCTTTGAACTTCTTATTTGAATAAACATGATTTAGCATAAGAATCCACAAGTACAATCGATTTAATAAAGAAAACTCTTATTAGTAAAACGAGTTTTATACTACAGTTCGTTGCATCGTGGTGGACTCAGGATTCATCATTTATATATTGCTAGCTAATGTACCAGAATAGATACTATCATTATTTCTTCTTATAACCATCAAATGATTAAAAGAAATAAAATATCTATTCATTAGAAATCCAGAACAAAGTTCTTTCTAATATGAAAGGTACATAAAAGCAATAACCCAAAATGAAATCCTATAAAATGTCCTCCACTGCAACTGCTGCCTCCTCTACAGCATTGCCCATGTAGACTACGATTTCTTCTTTTCCAAGTCGTTGGGTTTCCTGGAACCCTTGCATTTAAAATTCACATACCGTCAGTGGTTCCATATCTACACACCAGGTTCCGGTAGATAATACCACTGACTATGTTTTACGACTAAAGAAAATTTCGTACTTTCTTTGAGAGGATAATCAGACTTCCAGTACCCAGACTGTTTGCATCGAGAACTCTTGCCTCATGGCTTTCTCATCCCATCTCGTGGTCCAAATAGCTTAGGACCACTGGGTTTCTTTGCTTGCTTTTCCTTTTTCCCCGATCTTGCCCTTAGGTTCGAAACCTTTGGCATTGGCTACAAGAGCTTGCGATTTCCGTCTCAACTCGTCTAAAAGGTCAATCATCTCAAAAACGTTTTTAAGCGTTTCCTCGAAGTGACTGGCCTTTATGAGTATCCTCATCGCTTCTTGTCTAGCCGCCTATGTCAATAGGCTCGGAAGGATAAAGCTCATTGAGTACAACCTTGTACTCTTCAACAGTTTGGGTAATGTCTAGATCTCTATTCCAATCATTATATTTAGGGACCAGTGAGTTTAAAATCCTTACGTATCACAGAAAGTGGGTTCAAAGCCATTTCCTAATCTATGAGCACATATAACAACAAACAATCGATTTAATCTCCGATATTATCTCCCTTAAATAATATCATTAAACCACTAATCACATCTAAAATCCCATCAGATATGGCAAGCCACGTGGTGTGGACGTTTACCAATCCAAATGATTTAGCAATTAGATTTGCTTCGGTCATACATCACTTATAGCGGAACCTCGTGGGGAGGAATACTATAATGCGTATCTAAGTGTAAACCATTACTCAGTACCAAAGTAAATCGTTTGGAATTGCTACATCACCGCAAGCCACGTGGTGTGGACGTTTACGACAACTTCACAACTCTTCACAATTTCTTACAACTGTGTACATCAATTAATCCAAAATCCGTCAGCATAGCAAGCCACGTGGTGTGGACGTTTACTACACCAAGAGACTTTTATAATTGACTCCCAATTACTTGATCCATTCAATCTTGTAAATCAAGACGCGGAGAATCATAAGTGAAACTCGAAGTTTCTTACCAGTGATTCACCATGCGAACGACCCTATCTCTCATAAATGAGGGAGCCGAGCAGACAATCGATCTAGTCATCAAATGACACGAAAGTCTCTAATTTGTGTCCTCGACATGACCAAGTGGCTTTGGCTCCATTCCACTCCCCGGGGTGAGAATGAGTCGACTTGAAATCAGTTTTGGAAAGACAAATTAGGCATTGTTTGATAAACTTAATCAATGTTTCTCGTAAGAGGAATTACAAGAATTCTCCTCCAATGGCTTATCTATATGAACTTCGAAAGTTCATAAAAGTCACCAAGAGAACAGCAATGGAGACCATGGATATGTTTCCATACCCTCTCCCACTTAGCTTTTTATAACAAAGGGATACGCTATCTAATGCATAATTAAATACACATAAGCATAATGACAAACATACATTTCATGCAAGTACGATCACAAATAATCAAATAATTACTCAAGTAAAAATTATTTCTCGACTATTCGTACCTTGATGAATTCCAGCATGCTTGTCTTGAGTCTTCATTCTACGTCTTGAATACTTTGCCGAGCCACGGAAAAATTCTTTGATTCTCATATTTAATTTATCTTAAATAAAATCCAAGATTCCAATTCAAAATAAATTTGAATCAATCTAATGATTTTAAATAAAATACTCCAATTAAATAAAATCAATTCCATTGATTTCCATATTTAATTCTATTCTAAATAAAATCCAAGATTTTCCAATCCAAAAATTTTTTTGAATTAATCTAATGATTTTAAATAGAATACTTAAATTAAATAAAATCAATATTATTAAAATCCATTGATTTCCATATTTAATTCTATTCTAAATAAAATCCAAGATTTTCCAATCCAAAATAAATTTTGAATTAATCTAATGATTTTAAATAGAATACTTAAATTAAATAAAATCAATATTATTAAAATCCATTGATTTCCATATTTAATTCTATTCTAAATAAAATCCAAGATTTTCCAATCCAAAATAACTTTTGAATTAATCTAATGATTTTAAATAAAATACTTAAATTAAATAAAATCAATATTTTAATAATTTCTCAATCCTATTTAGATTAGATCTCAAGAATCCTAATCAAAATCGAATTTTGATTCTTCTTAAGACTTCTAATCCAAGTAGGTATAAGATATCTAGAGAAACTAGGATTTTCTTTCCTAATTTAACTCTCCATCTAATTCCATTATTTAATTCCATAATTAAGAAATATAATCCAAATAGAATTTGAATTAATTCCAAAATTAAATTAAATAAAATTAGAAAGATTAAATTATTTTCGGAAAGATCGGATTTACCGGGACGAACCGAAAACAATTCCGGTCATCCCAATCGAACCATGAGATGGACCAATCGAAACCATGGCTTTAGATTCATGCATGCGGACATGCACATGCATACCAACAGCAACTAATCACCATGCATGTGGAGGCCATGCATCCAAACTCACACGCACATGCAAATTCACGCACCCAGCGAGAAAAATCCCAGCAGCCGCATCGATCGACTTTCGGCACGTTACCACCACTGGCAACTCATGCCGTCGACTCCAGCAGCAGCCCGCATGAACCCAACCATGGACATGCAGCAGCACGCCATGTGCGCGAACCACGCCAACACGCCGTCCAGCTGCTGCCATCCGAGATCACACAGGCCGTCCGAGATCGTATCCGAGCCGCCAGCGTAACCGCCGACTCACGTTCTGCAGCCCGTGTTCATGGATGCCGTCCTGCAGCTCACGACCAGCCACTGCCCAGCAGCCCGCTTCGAACCTTGGCGCACCAGCAGCCCGCTCAAAGGCATACCAGCAGCCCGCTCAAAGCCCCAGCCACGGGGATCCATCGATTGAGCTCCAGCTCGTCGGCGATCGACATCCGGCGATCATGCCGTCGATCCTTGCCAACAGCCCAGCCCGAGCCGTCTCACCGCTGCTCCGAGAGCAGCTGAAACAGCCCGGTCCTTGCTCGTGTCGCGACGATTATCAAGGTTCGTTATCTCCAAAAAATAAATCCTCGATTTTTAATAATTAATTTTTCCGAACAACACGATTCATACAAGAGAGAAAACATAGACGTAGAACAATATATATATATAGCACAATAATTTAATAAATTAAATTAATCTATGGCTATAAACAACGATAATCGATTATCGAAACAATTAACGAAAAACGTAACCGTACGCTCTGATACCAATTGTTGGAATTCGATATCCCGGGTTATTTAAATTTGCGGAAACCAATAACCCGATCAAACCCTTCGCCGGAGATCACATGAACGCCGACTCATCCGCCGGAGTTCAGCCTTTGGAGACCACGCACCCGAAGGCACGCGGCCCGCCCCCAGCCGAACCCCCGCGAGACGGGGTTCACGCGATCCCGATCGCGCCTTGGCGATCGATGGGTGGGGCTGCTCCCAGCAGCCCCCACGGCGAGTCCGGCGACTCGCCGCCGCCTGGAGGCCCCCACCGTCGCGGTGGGGAGGAGCGCGGCACCAGCCCGCGCTCCGGCGATCGATCCTTGTGATCGATCGCACGCCCTCGGCCCAGCCGAGGGTCGAGCCTCCTCGCGCCTTGAAACCCTAGGGCGATCGATCCGCGTGGTCCGGTGGTTCGTCCACCACCACGCGATCGCTCCTCGTTCCGGGTCTCGATCCTTGGATCTTGTTTTTCCGATAATTGATTTCAATAAAACAAGAATTAAATAGCAATTATTTAATTCACCTTTCGATTCGTTGTGCGGAGAAACAAGATCTTATGATGACCTTGGGATCTTCCCACGTATTCCTTGCACTAGCCCGGACGTCGTGTGGGCGACGATCTACCGAACTCCATGGATCTCCCTCTCTACTTTCTCTCTCTAAAATTGTGATCTTCAAGTTATGAGAATAGAGAAGACCATGTAGTGCTTTTATAGGCTACGTAGGGGATCTTAAGGAGGTGGAATATTGGGCTTCCAATATTGAAGATTAAATTGAGCCCAATGCTCAAGTCCATTAATCCTTATCAATATTAATTAATTCTATTTTCCACTATATAAAATTAATTGCACTCCCAATATTAAACCATATTATATCAAATAATATTTCTCCGGTAGTATTATTTATTCCGTGTATTTAAGATATAAATATCCATGAATAAAATTAATTTATTGCGGAATAAATCCACCTGCAGGGTTTACATAATAATTCCTTATGAACTCATCTCGGGGATATTATCAACCCTTACGGGATACACTTTCCCGTCAAGTATTCACGGCATGCCATATATAAAATATAGTGACCCAACTTAACCGGTAATTAACCCAATAATTAAATCGGTTAATTCCTTTGGTAAATCAAAGTCACTTATATTGAATATACACACCCGCAATAGTTTCGGGAATTAAGAATAAAATACACTGAGACTCGAATCGATTATCGCCGGCAATCCTAATCGATGAATCTCAACGATCCGCTCAATACACCAAGTGTACAAGTGTGATAAAATAATCAAGATAGATTATTTTCTCTCTCGCACAACGACTATACCGATGGATTGGTCCGTGTCCATCTAGGCCGTGAGCAACTATTCGATTAAATACGAGTAACCGATAGTATGATCTTCTGTGCGCCCATGCAACACCATACTAACTACAACGTATAAAATCTAGGACTATAATTTGCATATATTTAATTATAAATAATTAAACGCAAATAATTGTTTATTTAATTAAATAGATTAGTGGCAATGGATCGTGAGTTTCCGTCACTTAAATCTAGACATTAAGTACACAACTCCAACAATAAGCGGCGAGTCGCCGGACTCGCCGCGGGGGCTGCCAGAGCAGCCCCATCGATCGATTTGAGCGATCACAATCAGCGATCGCGAGCCCCTCGCGGGGGCTCGGCTGGGCGTGCGTGCGCGGCTTCGGCCACGTCGTGCGTTCGGCTGGGCCCCGGGTCGTGAGGTGATGCTCGCGTAACTTCCGGCAAAGGGATTTTGATCGGGGTCGTTTATTCCGCAATTCCGTCGACCTCGGGATATCGATTTCCAACAATTGGTATTAGAGCGTGGTTTAACGTTCGCGGTATTTTCGATAAATAGTTATACCTTGCAGGGTTTCCGACTATTATGGCTAGATATAATTGTTCGTTAATTATTTTCATAATTTTGTTAAACTCTCGGACATGTCGAGATTCGTTTTATGTGTGATGAATGCTTGTAATAGTAAATATTCGGGGGTTGACCGAATTTAGGATTTATTATTACGTTCTAGTTTTTCCGAAAATTGTATAAGGTCGATTTCATGTATAGAATCGATACCGGATAATTGTAAATTAATTTTGTAATTTTATTTACGTTGGATCGATGCAGAAACGACCGCCGGAGAAGACGTGTGACGGAGGAGACGAAAGAGAGGGAGGACTCGGATCGATCATCCCCATGATCGATCCATGGAGGATCGATCGACCACCCCATGGTGGCTCGCCGGTGACCGGTGATGGAGTTGTATACTTAATGTCTGGATTTAAGTGATATGAACTCCCGATCCATTGCCATTAATCTATTTAATTAAATAAACAATTATTTGCTTTTAATTAAATTCAAATTATAGTCCTAGATTATACACGTTGTAGTTAGTATGGTGTGCGTCGTCACACGAAAGATCATACTATCGGTTACTCGTATATAATCGAACAGTTGCTCACGACCTAGATGGACAAGGACCAATCCATCGGTATAGTCGTTGTATGAGTGAGAAAATATTTGGTCTTGATTATTTTATCATACTTGTACACTTGGTGTATTGGGCGGATCTCTTCAGATTTATCGATTAGGATTGCCTTTAATAATCGATTTAAATCTATGTGTATTATATTCTTAATCCCTGACATTATTGCGGGTGTGTGCATTTAATATTAGTGACTTTGATTTTCCAAAGGAATTGACTGATTAGAATAACCGGTCAATTACCGGCAAAGTTGGGTCACTGTATTTTGTGTATGACATGCTGTGAATTCTTGACGGGAAAGTGTGTCCCGATAAGGGTTGATAATGTCCCCGAGATGAGTTCATAAGGAATTATTATGTAAACCCTGCAGGTGGATTTGTTTCGCATAATAATTAAAGTTGATTGGTACTAGTCTCGGATACAAGAGATGAATAAATTAATTAGCAATAAATTAATTTTATTCATGGACATTTCTATCTTAAACACACGGAATAAATAATACTACCGGAGAGATAATATTATTTGGTATAATATGATTTAATATTGGGAGTGCAATTATATTTATATAGTGGTGGTAATATATAATTAAGGGCTAAATACACTTTGCCACCCCAGGATATGGGGTTTTTACACTTTCCAACCCCGTCGGAAAACTTTTACCGATCAGTACCACAGTATAAGCAATATTACAATTTGGTACCTGCCGGCTGCCGGATCGGAATATGCCATAGAATATTCTGTGTGATTGAGATTCACGCTCTACTGAAGCGCGTGAGAGTAAACTAAACAATTGAACTGGAGGGTATTGTTGTCTTTACACAATATTAATTATCTTTTAAATTAAATCAAAAAGCAAATTCCAAAAAAAAAAATAATAATAATTCTTACCCAATATAAAAAAATCCTCAAAAAATCCCATTTTCAAATCCCGTCTTCACTTGAAGTGTGCAGAGAGTTGGAAATCTGGACGGTCATCTCCGAGATCCACTCTCATTTTCATCAAAGTTTTCATAAAATAAAAAATATATACTAATTAATTAATTTGAAGTTTATAAAAGCCCTAATTCAATATCATTAGGGCTGATTCAATTCCGATATATACACCGCACCGTACGTCCATGGCCGCCGTGGACAGGATATCCGAAATGTCGGCGTCTACCCTCCACCGCATCTTCTCCTCCCTCTCCCAGAAACAGGTGATTCAAACATTCGCACTCTCCAAACCATGGCGTCACGTGGGACCCACTTGCCCCTACCCTGGAATTCACAGGACATGCCTTTTCTTGAAGAATCGCCGTCGCCGACCACCTCCGCCTGGCTATGCGACAGCCTGCACCACCTCAAATCCGTCCACGAGTCGCTCGACGATCTCCTCCACCTCCCCAAGACCGCGAGTCCCTCCGCCTCTTTTTGGATTTTCATCCTTTGTTTTCTTTTTTATTATAAATTAAGATAATATATTAATTTTTTTTTGTATTTAATTGAATAATTAATTTATGTATTTTTACAATGAATGATGTTGGATGAACATGGACGATGAAGTTATGATTTACAGAATTTGTTTTTAGCTGAGAAAAATAGAGTTGGGGGTAAAAGTGTAATAAGCCATTTTTTGGTGTTAATATTTACTTAAAAACCCTTCAAAACGGAATATTCCTTAGCATATTCCGATCCGGCAGCCCGGAGGTGGCAAAGTGTAATATGCCTTATCCTGTGGTACTGATCGGTAAAAGTTTTCCGACGGGGTTGCAAAGTGTAAAAACCCCATATCCTGGGGTGGCAAAGTGTATTTAGCCCTATAATTAATGAATTAATTAATAGACTTGGGATTGGGCTCAATTTAATTAATTCATGGGAAGCCCAATATTCACCTCCTTAAGATCCCCTACGTAGCCTATAAAAGCACTACATGGTCTTCTCTATTCTCATACTTAGAAGATCACAATTCTAGAGAGAGAGAAAGAAGAGAAGGAGATCCATAGAGTTCGGAGGATCGTCGCCCACCCGACGTTCGAACGAGTGCAAGGAATACGTGGGAAGGTCTCAAGGTCTTCAATAAGATCCCGTTTCTCCGCACAACGAATCTAAAGGTGAATTAAATATTTCCGCTATTTAATTCATTGAAATAATTATCGAAAAACAAGATCCGAGAGTCAGAGATTCGGACCGGGACCAACCGGGGCGGTGGCGATCGAGGATCGCCGGACCGCCGGCCGGCTGGTGGTTCCCGGCGGATGAATCACCGCACGTAGCTCGGCTGGGCAGCCCACAGCCCGCCTTGGCGGCGGGCGATCGCCCCGCGGGGAGCGATCGAGCGGTCGCGGCTTTGCCGCGGCTAGGGCTCGATCGGACGCTCCTCGGACGGTGGCTCCGGGCTGTTCCGTCGTGGTTTCCGGGACGTCGATCGGAGTCGGTTTTACGATGACTTCGAGTGATCGATTTCCAACAATTGGTATCAGAGCGTACGGTTACGTTTTTCGTTAATTGTTTCGATAATCGATTCTCGTTGTTTATAGCCATAGATTAATTTAAATTGTTAAAATATTATTCTATATTGTTCCACGCCTTTGTATTTTCTCTCGTATGAATCTTGTGATTTTTATTAAATTAAAAATCGACGGAAAAAATAAATTAAAAATTAAATCGAGGGTAATCGGAATAATCGAACTGGATCGATCGGACGAGGGCTTGTAGCGGGACCGGGCCGTATGGTGGCTGGAGGTCGACAACATCAACCACCAATGTTGGTGTCGCCGGATGTCGACCGCTGCCAAGAGGCCAGGCGGTTCAGCCGCTACGCGCGGCGGCTCGTGGGTCGCGACTTCGGCTTCGTGCTCAGACGGGCTGCTGGTGCTCCAAGGCTCGGCAGTCTCGATGGCTGCGGCTGGCAGGGGCGGAGGTACGTTGGGCCCAGGGGGGGCACTGGGCCCCCCTGAGTTTTTTTTCTTTTACTAGTAGTACTATACATATATATGTACATATACACATTTACATACGTGCGTGTCTTAAAACTTAGAAGTGGCCCGCTTAGTTCAAAAAGAAAGTATCGTGTACTACTTATTCTACCCCTATTCTACCTATACGGAGTACATTTATTTTAAGAATAAATATTTCCATTAAGTATAAAATTTACACTTATTTAAATATAAATTTTATATATTTTTGATATTATAACTTTCAATTTTTTTCATAAAATAATTTATAATAATACATATAATTTAATATGTATGATGAATTGTATCAAAAAGTAAAGAGTAGTTTTTTTAATTACAAATAAAATTGTAATTTAAATAAAAATAATACAGTATTTTTTTTTTACAATATACTAAATATAAGAATATCTAAAATTAAAAATTGTGCACTTGAGATATAGAAAGTATTTATTATTTTTATGTTGAAAATAAAATTTAAAATTTCATATATATATATATATTGAAATTAATTACTCGAATTTTTAATATTCTTTACAATAATAAATTTTAAGATTTTTTTTTGATTAATTTTTTTTTATTTTTCTTTATAAATGAGTTAATTTTTTACAATAACTCATTTATATATTCACTTATTATTTCATTTATTTTTTATTTTTTACTTTAAATATAAATAAAAAATATTGACGAAATAAATTAAAAATGGGCCCCCCTAAACAAAATTCCTGTATCCGTCACTGGCGGCTGGATCATGTCGATGGCATGGGTCGTCAAAGGGCTGCACAAGAAGCTCGATTGCAAGCTGCTCCCGCCGCTAAGCATGCATGTGCTGGGGGCTGTTGATGCATGGTTACAAGTGAAAATTCATTCACATGTAGTTGCATGGCTTCGATCGATCAAGACGCATGGTACATGAATTGTTGAATGCATGGCATGACGTGGTGTGCTGGAACCATGTTATTCATTCGTGAATATTGGCTATTGGTTGGTCCGGCCGCGGGTTCGATATTGGGTCGACCGGAAATTTGATTTTCGGTTCATCCCGGACTCCCGGTAAATCCGATCTTTCCGGAAATAATTTAATCTTTCTAATTTTATTTAATTTAATTTTGGAATTAATTCAAATTTTATTTGAATTAGATTTCTTAATTATGGAATTAAATAATGAAATTAGATGAAGATTGAAATTAGGAAAGAAAATCCTAGTTTCTCTAGATATCGTATACCTACTTTGATTAGAAGTCTTAAGAAGAATCAAAATTCAATTTTGATTAAGATTCTTGAGATCTAATTTAAATAGGGTTGAGAAATTATTAAAATATTGATTTTATTTAATTTAAGTATTTTATTTAAAATCAATACATTAATTCAAATTTATTTTTAATTGGAAATTTTGGATTTTATTTAGAATAAAATTAAATATGGAGATCAATGGATTTTAATAAAATTGATTTTATTTAATTTAAGTATTTTATTTAAAATCAATAGATTAATTCAAATTTATTTTGAATTGGAAATCTTGGATTTTATTTAGAATAAAATTAAATATGGAGATCAATGGATTTTAATAAAATTAATTTTATTTAATTTAAGTATTTTATTTAAAATCAATAGATTAATTCAAATTTATTTTGAATTGGAAATCTTGGATTTTATTTAGAATAAAATTAAATATGGAGATCAATGGATTTTAATAAAATTGATTTTATTTAATTTAAGTATTCTATTTAAAATCAATAGATTAATTCAAATTTATTTTGAATTGGAAATCTTGGATTTTATTTAGAATAAAATTAAATTTGGAAATCAATGGATTTTAATAAAATTGATTTTATTTAATTTAAGTATTTTATTTAAAATCAATAGATTAATTCAAAATTTATTTTGAATTGGAAGTCTTGGATTTTATTTAAAATAGAATTAAATATGAAAATCAATGGAATTGATTTTATTTAATTGGAGTATTTTATTTAAAATCATTAGATTGATTCAAATTTATTTTGAATTGGAATCTTGGATTTTATTTAAAATAAAATTAAATATGAAAATCAAAGAATTTTTCCGTCGCTCGGCAAAGTATTCAGTACGTAGAACGAAGACTCAAGACAAGCATGCAGGAATTCATCAAGGTACGAATAGTCGAGAAATAATTTTACTTGAGCAATTATTTGATTATTTGTGTACGTACTTGCATGAAATGTATGTCTGTGATTGTGCTTATGTGTATTTTAATTATGCATTAGATAGCGTATCCCTTTGTTATAAAAAGCTAAGTGGAAGAGGTATTGGAAACAATCCCATGGTCTCCATTGCTTTTCTCTTGGTGACTCTTATGAGCTTTCGAAGTTCGTATAGACGAGTCATTGGAGGAGAATTCTTGTAATTCCTTTTACAAGAAACATTGATTGAGTTCATCAAACAATGCCTAATTTTTCTTTCTGAAACTGATTTCAAGTCGACTCATTCTCCGAGGAGTGGAATGGAGCCAAAGCCACTTGGTCATGTGGATGACACAAATTAGAGACCTTCGTACCATTTCTTGAAATGGATCGATTGTCTTCTCGGCTCCCTCATTTTATGAGAGATAGGGTTGTTCGCATAGTGAATCACTGGTTAGAAACTTCGAGTTTCACTTATGATTCTCCGCGTCTTGATTTACAAGATCGAATGGATCAAGTAATTGGGAGTCAATTATAAAAGTCTCTTGGTGTAGTAAACGTCCACACCACGTGGCTTGCTATACTAACGGATTTTGGATTAATTGATGTAGACGGTTATAAGGAATTGTAATGAATTGTGAAATCATCGTAAACGTCCACACCACGTGGCTTGCGGTGATGTAGCGGTTCCAAACGATTTACTTTAGTACTAACGGATTTTGGATTAATTGATGTAGACGGTTATAAGGAATTGTAATGAATTGTGAAATCATCGTAAACGTCCACACCACGTGGCTTGCGGTGATGTAGCGGTTCCAAACGATTTACTTTAGTACTAATAAATGGCTTACACATAGATACGCATTATAGTATTCTTCCCCACGAAGTTACGCTATAAGTAATGTATGACCAAAGCAAATCTAATTGCTAAATCGTTTGGGTAGGTAAACGTCCACACCACGTGGCTTGCCATATCTGATGGGATTTTAGATGTGATTAGTAATTTAATGATATTATTTGAGGGAGATAATATCGGAGATTAAATCAATTGTTTGTTGTTATATGTGCTCATAGATTAGGAAATGGCTTTGAACCCACTTTATGTGATACTTAAGGATTTTAAACTCAATGGTCCCTGAATGTAATGATTGGATTAGAAATCTGGACATTGCCCAAACTATTAAAGAGTACAAGTTTGTACTCAGTGAGCTTTGTCCTCCCGAGCCTATCAATGTCTCAACTGATGAGGAATGGACTGATTTTAAGAAATGGGAAAATGCTTATGCAATGACCATTGATTATGATATCATGTTCAAACTCAAGTTGGTGTTTAGACATGACATAGGCGGCTAGACAAGAAGCGATGAGGATACTCATAAAGGCCAGTCGCTTCGAGAAAATGCTTAAACACGTTTTTGAGATGATTGACCTTTTGGACGAGTTGAGACAGAAATCGCAAGCTCTTGTAGCTAATCCCAAAGGTTTTGAACCAAAGGGTAAAATCGGGGAAAAGGAAAAGCAAGCGAAGAAACCCAGTGGTCCTAAGTTGCTTAGACCACGAGATGGGACGAGAAAGCCAAGAGGCAAGTGTTCTCGATACAAACAGTCTGGGTACTGGAAGTCTGATTATGGAACCACTGACGGTATGTGCATTCTAAATGCAAGGGTTCCAGGAAACCCGACGACTTGGAAAAGAAGAAATCGTAGTCTACATGGGCAATGCTGTGGAGGAGGCAGCTGTTACAGTGGAGGACATATATTATAGGATTTCATTTTGAAATATTGCTTTATGTACCCTATTATTTTAGAAAGAACTTTGTTCTGGATTTCTAAATTTTAATTGAATGGATATTTTATTTCTTTTAATCATTTGATGGTTATGGAAAGAAATAATGATATTATCTATTCTGGTACATAAGTTAGCAATATATATAAATGATGAATCCTGAGTCCACCACGATGCAACGAACCGTTTTATATAACTCGTTTTACTAATAAGAGATTTCTTTATTAAATCATTTATACTTGTGGATTCTTATGCTAAGTCTGTTGGAAATCGACTACCCGGGACTTGTCCGTTCGACTACTCGAACATCCGGACAAGCCCAGTCGACCTCCAGCGTGCCTACTATGTTCACGACGAAGCCCCTGACCCGAATTGCACCCAGCCATCACACCCGAGGCACGACCGCGCAAAATGAGAGGCTTCTGGCCTCTCTGTCGTCCGACACCACGAGGTGTCGTCCGACAAGCCCATGTCGGCCGACAGCCATCGCGAACAGCAGCGGGATTCGCCCGTTCTGGCTGTTCCGAAGAGATTTTCTCGATCCGACTGCCACGCCGGAGGTCAGAAACCTCCCAGCAGTCCGAGAACATCACATCCAAGCCACGTAAACCATTCTTTGGTTCGTTGTATAATTAACGCAATAAAGAGATCGAAAAGTGCGGAATTGAGTTTCGATCTCATACCTTATCGGTCGAATTGTTGAGACCTTAGCGATTGCTAGTGTATGACTCTGCCCCGACTCCAACCGTTGTGTGGGCAACGATCCGTTGGGTTCTGCCTTTTCTGCTCTCTCTCTGATCTACCAGCGTAATATTCTTTTTCTCTCTGAGAGAAAAATATTAGCGCAAAGCTTTATTAATTTTTACAGAGAAAAATATATTTGCGCTAACACAATTAATTTTTTCTGCAAAAATAAATGCGGCGAAGTGTAGGTTTAAGAGAGGGCAAGGGGGGGGGGGGGGGGGGGGTTATAGAGTTACACTAGGGACCTCTTAGGTAAATTAATTAGGGGCTAAATTGAAATATTAATTAACTTGGAATACTTAAAAAGAAATTCCTTAATTAATCAATTTCAATTTTAATTATTATTCACTCCACTAAAAAATAATAATTGAATTCCCGAAATTAATTTAATATTATATCAACAATAATATTTCCGCCGAAATTACATATACGATTTTCCCCGTGTTTAAGATATCTAATGTCCACGAATTAACTTTAATTACTAATAATTAAATTAATTCGTTTCTTATTATCCGAGACTAGTACCACTCATCCTTATTATCATGTGGAACAAATCCACATGCAGGGTTTACATGATAAACTTTATGAGCTCATCTCGAGGACATCATCAACCCAATAAACGGGACACAGTTTCCTGTCTATAATCTACAACATGCCGTGTGTACAATTCCGATTCCCAATAAACAGAGGATCTCAACTAATCAATTAGTCTCACTCATTGGCACATCAAAGAACCGAGCATTGGACACACGCACCTATAATTATATAGGGATTAGGAACTCATATATCCGTAATATCTGAGGTCTAGTTCGATTACTCCGATTAGTATAAATCGAACGCCCTCCCGTGGTCCTGCTCAATACACCAAGTGTACGAGTGTAACATGATAGTCAAGACCGACTATTTACCAGTCACACTACGACGTACCGATGGATTGTCCCTGTCCATCTAAGTCGTGAGCTACTGTTCGATAGTATACGAGTAACCGATAGTATGATCTTCCGCGTGTCTCCTCACGCCATACTATCTACAACGTATACATCAAGGACTATTGCATTAAATGCAATCACGATTGAATTATGTATAGACTAAGGCATATATAAGGAGTTCCGTATTTCCACTAAACTAGACATTTAGAATACAACTCCATCAATCTCCCACTTATACTAAAAGTCTAGTTGCCCTCTCCCAAACATCAGATTCCCATAACCCCATCACGCCTACCCAACGATTTCTCTGGAAGAGCCTCTGTGAACGGTTTTACCAGACAATCCTCTCGATGCCATCTAGGTGACAACTGCATCGTCTTACTTGACGATCTCTCGAATCAGGTGGTACTTGCACTCTACGTGTTATCTCCCACTGTGGACTCGCGGCATTTCAAGTTTGCCAATAAACCGCTATTCAAAATAGCTTTTGGGCAAACTAGAAACCACATCTAAGTCTCTCAGGAAGTTCTGGAGCCACACCGACCTTTTAACTGCCTCAGAGGCCGTTAACTTTTCGGCTTCCATGGTAGAGTCCGTAATGCATCGTTGCATTACATTCTTCCATGTGACTGCTCCACTTCACAGTGAGAACACATAGCCTGACTTCGACTTTCAACTGTCCCTGTTTGATTTGGAAATCCAATTCTCTATAATCTAATGGAAACAACTTGACTTCTTTGTAACTTAGAACATGTTCTTTACATCAGTCGAGTGATCCTTTCCAGGATTACTATGATATCTCACCACCATGCCCACGACATAGTAGATATCAGTCTCGTGCACAGCACTGCATACATTAAGCTTCCCACCGTTAAGGTGTAGGGAATTGCTTACTTTTCATTTATCTCCTTATTGTGTCAAACACAAAACTTTAGATAAATTATTCCACATCTAAAAGTTGAAAACCTTTCTTGTAATTCTGCATGCTAAAACGAGCAAGAATTTTATTTATGTATGAGGCTTGGGATAAGTCCTATGTTCTTTTCTGGCGATCTTTTATAACTTTGATGCCAAGAACATGCCTAACTTATCCTAAGTCCTTCATATCGAATTGCTCGGACAACCATCCCTTTATGTCTGATAACATTTTCATATTGTTGCCAATTAGAAGAATGTTGTCTACACAAAGAATGAGAAAACACCACATCTTTTCCGTCACTTCTTTGTTACACACAGGACCCAAACATGCCTTGAAAGAATCCATAAAATGGATTTTCTCATAGATCCGCATGTGTCCAAGATCTTTGAAGCTTCCTTCAATCCAAAGATCGATTAAGCTTGCTTACTAAATGCTCTTGGCTCTTTTCGATGAATCCATTTAGCTGTCCCTCACAGATGGTCCCGTCAAGACTTCGATTTAGGAAATCCGTCTTGACTTCCATCTTCTATGTGAAGACAAAAGAATCCGGATCGACTTTAGCATAGCTACCGGCGAAAAGGTTTCCTCATAATCGATCCTCCTCTTTCTGAGTGTACCCTTTCGCAACAAGCCTGGCCTTGAAGGTTTCCACCTTCCCGTCAGACCCTATTTTCCTCTTGTACACGCACTTGCAACCAATGGTTTTTACACCTTTGGGCGGTGCTACAAGATCCTAGAACTGATTTGAATCCAAAGATTCAGTCTCAGATTTCATCGCCTTTTGCCAAGACTGAGCATCTTGATCTTTCAGCGTCTCGTCATAGGTCCAGGGTTCGGCTTCATGTTCTCCAGGTAACAAGTCCGAAGACTCACCTATAAACATGAACCTATCAGGTTGTCTAACAACTCTCCCACTATGACGACGCTCCGGTGTATCTTTAGTGACTAAAGATTATAGTAGTGAACTACTCAGTTAGGCTGGTTCTAAGTTTTGATGAGTCCCTCTAAGCACATTAAGTATTACTCTACTCTTGGGCTTGTGATCTTGCATATATAGTCCATATCTAAGAACTGAACGTTGATGTAATCAACGAACATCTGGTCCTTTGGACTATATTACATATCTCAATTCGTTTTCTTAGGGTATTCTATAAACAGCCGAATATCTGTACAAGTTTCCAAAGGAATCAAGTTCAGGATAAACGCCGCTGTTTCCAAGGCATATTCCAAAACCGAATTAGGTAACTCCGAATAACTCATTGTCTACTTTCCCATCTATCTATTTAATATATAAATTCAGGCTTTGTTGATCCCACGTGGCCAGTGTGAACACAAAAAATTACACTACAAAATATGAGCATGTTCACACTAGGTGGCACATACAATGTTTTCATTGGTCTAAATTTGATTACGTGGCTTTTCTTTATCAATAATAAATATGACGTGGCTTTTAATTAACTATGTTAATTTAATTATTTATGATTTGAAATACGTAATGTACATCATTACCTATAAATTAGCTATGGTAATGTTAATTTTAATGAATATACACTCATTACCTATTAATTAGCTAGCTAATTTACATTCATTTCCTATTTTGTAAATGATAATAATTTTATTTGGTAAGAATTTAATAATTCGGTCAAATATATATTTATTAACCTTAATATTATATTATAAATATTTATAGACAAATCACGCACAATTTTTAAACCAAATTATGTACTTAATAATAATTATTAATTATTAATATTATTGGTGGGATATTTTTAAACATGACAAGAAAATGAATATTTATTTCTGAATACAGAAAAAACAATTTAAAAATATTAATGCATCAATACAATTAAAAATAAAAATATCACGGATTCATCATAATTATTTCCATATATTTCACAGTTGGTAATGAATAAATTAAGATTAATAATTAATTAAAACATCCGATTATGTATTTCTTGAATTTAAATTAATTTGTATGATATTCATTTACTTATTTAAAAATATTTAATTATAGTAATTATCTTCTTCAATCAATTCAAAATAATAATAATATACTATTTTTTATTCTTTAATTAATAAATAACAAACAGTACTCCACAAAATCCGTCAATTCCTTAAATAAATTATTAATTTATGGTACTATAATATCTTATTTCCATCGGATCACATTATATTTAAAATGATTCTTCTTCATCATATAAATTAGAAATAAATCTTCTATTATTTATTTATTTCCTTTAGTATTTTGTATTCATTCGTTTTCATTTTTTTTTTATTAATTGTATCATTTATTTATATATATTAAGTACAATTTATTTATCATTGTTACCAATTTATTTTTATTTTAACGATTATTATTATTATTATTATTATATTATTATTATTATTATTATTTTGATTATTAAATAATTAAAGAAATGAAAATTTCAAATCGAAACATTTAATTAAGTTAAAAAAACCATCTCCTTAATTATAGCAATGCAATTAATTTGATAATATCCCATTTTAATGTATTTTCCAAACTTAATATACTCAACCGGTCAATAAAGCATAAATTAGCCACCAATATTTTAGGAATACAATTAAATTACCCACCAATAATTTAGGAATACAATAAAATCTTAAATTATGCACCAAATATTATTTAATTATTTTTCAAAAATAATAGAAACCCTAATTCAAATTTACACTTATAAAAGCCATCCACTTTCCACGGAAGCTGATACGGTTACACTCGGTGTATTGACTTTTCAATACACTTCCAATTAATTTTTGACATTTGGAATTTATTTGTTTAGTTATTTTTCATTTTTAGTTTTTAGTTTTTCGCACGTGGTAAAGGTAATGGAGAGCAGTTACAGATTTAGTCATTTTCTTGTGCCGAAATAGTTTTAAATTTTGAAAAAAATTGTTTTTAAATAATTTAATTAAATATATATAAATATAATCTTTAAAACTTATTATTTTTTTTTCGGAAAGAGTACTTTTTATTTTAAAAACATTTATTTTTCAATAATTTATTTAAATATATAGAGTAAATATAATTTTTTTTGCGTAAAGATTTCATTATTTTGAAAATTTTTGTTTTTAAAAATAATTTAAATAAATATATATAGTGTATATAATTTTAAAAACTTTATTGTTTTGAGTAAAAAAAAATTTTTAAAAAAAATTGTTTTTAAATAATTTAATTAAATATATATAATAAATATATAAACTTAAAAACTGTATTTTTTTTGCGGAAAGAGTACTTTTTTATTTTGAAAATATTTGTTTTTAAATAGAGTAAATATAATTTTTTTACGTAAAAAGTTTATTATTTTGAAAAAAATTGTGTTTGAATAATTTAAATAAATATGTAGAGTGTATATAATCTTAAAAACTTTATTTTTTTCTGTAACTTTTTTTACTTCTTTTACAAATTTTAAAAATTAAAATACCTTATTTAGTAAAAAATAAAAAATAATAATAATTGATTTTTATAAATAAAATTACTGTACATGAAATATTATCAATTATAATATACAAAATCTATATTTCATTATTATTTATTTAAGAAAAAATAAATGCATTTATTTTTCAAAGAATAAATCTATTTTTTTATTTAGGTCAATTGTACAAATTTAAATACTCACACACTCATGTTTCGATTTTGAACTGTGAACCTTACGATACTCAATTCAAATGAGCTAACAACCTTCGACAAAGAGATCATTTTTCTAAAAATATCACATGCATGGCATGTGCGTCTTTTAATGTAGTTTACAATAAAGTATTTTAAAATTTGAAAGGAACGTCAAATTATTTTTTTTGTTTTCATTTGTGATTTCATTTTTCAATATCTATAAATTAGATTTTAATGAACTAATTACTATAATTTAATTTAATATTATTCAATTAAAAAAATATAAATGTATTTATTTTTTAAATATATCAATGTTTTGAAAACTTCACATATTTTGCATGTGTGTGTATTAGATAAGTGTATTGGATTGTGATTTCATAAGATTTTTTTTCGCATTTGTATAGGTTAGAGGGTCACATATTTCACATGTATGTCTATTAAAGGGTGTATTGAATTATGATTTCATAAGATTTTTTTATCTATATATTAGAGTGGTATGTTGGATTATGATTTCAAAAATATTTTTTGAAACTTTAAAAGTTCTTAAATTCAAAAAATCTATAGACCGAGACTCTATGCAAATTTTGACTGGTTTTTTTTAATTGATTTGTATATATGAATTTTCATTAATTTGAGAGAACTGTAAACAAAAATTATTAATTTAAGTGAATTTCCATACACTCTGACTTATTGATTCAAATTAATATGTGTATATAAAAAAATCATATTATTTAGAAAATACAAAAACTATTATTATTTATTATTATTATTCTCATTTTTATTATTTTATACTTGACTTCATTTTTTAAATACATTAACGATACTCGTTTTTCATGTATCAACTTTCGTTATTTCTTAAATTACAATTTTTTCTATTTCATATCGAGATTTTCTACTTAAATATTAAACAATATACAATTTTAAATAAATAGTTATAACCAATTTTTTAATTAAATTAAATATTAATACTAATAATATTAATTTATAATATTTTGATTTATTGTTAAACAAGTCTTTATATTAATAATCACAAAAATAATTTATTATAAATATCATCTATAAATAATTATTTAAAAAAAATATATGATTAGTCTAATTTTTTCAAATAAAATTTTGATTATTTGTCTAAAAACTATTTTAATAATGTGGAATGTAAACTTTTGCAATAATTATCAGCACTACATTAATAGAAAAAAATAATTAAAAAAGAAATCGATAGAAATATATTAAAATAAAAATAATTATTATTACAAAGTAAACGCATGTCATATTTTTTGATGGAAATGTATAAAAGATTTATTACCAATAATATTATTACAACCCGCCAAATGTCATGTTTTAATTGGAAGTGTATCACACATTGGTTACACTTTGTGTATATATAGCCTTTTCTCCACTCATTCATCAACAATTTTCTCGGTTCTTTTTTTTTTATTAATATTATTATTATCTTTGTCATTAACATTGCTATTTTATTTTTGCAGGATTTTGTATCAAAACGTTTTTTTTATTAATATTATTATTATCTTTATCATTAACATTGCTCTTTTATTTTTGCAGATTTATTATTTTTTTATTAATATTATTATTATTATATTTATCATTAACATTGATCATTTATTTTTGCAGATTCATGGTAAGTAATTTATTTTTATTTTTGTTTTTTTGTGAGTTTTCTTTATTGTATTTTTTCAATTATAATTTATTTATCGCTTATATGTTTATAAGATGTATATTATTTTGGTGTGCTTTTGTATTTTTTGCAGCTCAATTGTAAGTATTTATATTTTTTATGAGTATTTATATAAATCATAACGATTTGTATTTTTTTTGCAGGTGGTGAGTTTTAATTGTGTTTCTTTTTACATATTATTTCTAATGTACTGGATATTAATGTTTCAAAGATTTTTTTTTCAGATACCATGGTAAGTATTTTCTTCATCGAGAATTACTTCTGAATACCAATTTGATTTATGCGTCTCCTCAGATTCATATGGTATACTTGCTACGTTTTTTAATCTTATTTTGGAGTCTTTATTTATATTTGTTGATTAATCGAATAATATGGTCCAGTTCACATTTCTACTCTCGATTTTCCCCAGCTTCAGCATAAAAATCATGCCGATGTGATGATGTAGTCTATCGATGTGTCTCTCCTCCTTCCAAGTATTCAAGCTTTGTGGTTGAGAAATACTTACAAGAAGAATGGTGTTCGAGTATTTAATTAAAGAAATGGCATATTAGTTTTAATATTTATGTTACAACATTGCTTATGTTTTATTTTTTTTTAATCATTTGTATTCTCAATAATATTAATTACAAGTATTAATTCAATTTAATGTTTCTGTTATTTTTTTATTATACATGTAAAATTGTTTTAAACATTTTATTAAGTAACTACATTTCTTGATATTTAATATATAAAATATTTTTATTTCAATTTTTTTTGAATAGTGTAATTTTTATTAATCGAATAATTTGGTACAAATCTAGGGTTCATGACCATAATTATATTTTCAAATTTTTAGTATTACTAATCATAATCATTTTTATATTTTTTTTTGTAGGGCTGAAATTTCATAATCTTTTTAATGATTCTGATGTATATTTTCCGTTTAAGTAATTTCATTTACAAGTTATTAATATGTTTTAACGTAATATTTGTTGTTCTTTTTTTTTCTTTTTTCGAAAATGGGATAAAAGTTAATTAAATTAAATTTTTTTAATTATCCTGTTTCTTAAATAAATTTTATAATACTTATTTATAAATTTTTAATGTATGATTAAGTATATTTACTATTTTTCTCATATTTTTTTAACGTTTTCCTCTTTTCTTATGATGATTAATGATAACTTCTATATAATATATTGTCATTATATATTGTTCAATTTTTCTATATTGTTCAATTTTTATATATAAATCTGATTATGCGCTTGCAATTGTCATTATTGTTTTATTTCAATTTTTTCATCTAAGAAAAAAAAAGTGATTTCTGGAATCCTTCAATCTTTTGTTACATAATTAAATTGAAAATATATTTATATATATTCACATTGAATTAATTTTATTAACTATATAACAATTCAATTATTTTATAAATATTCATATATGATTTAAATGAACGATTAAAACGTTCAAAATAGGGTTAAATTAGGAAATTATAATTATTATTAAAATTTGTGCAAAAGCTGAGGACGACAAATAAAAAAGATTGGTAGGAGTAATTACGTTTTTTTAAGCTTAATAATATTCAATTCTTATGTCAAATAGATGAAGAGTTTATAACATTTTTTCATATATATTACAAATATATATATAGAGCTTAAGATAGTTCAACTCCCGATATCTAAATAAATTAAAAGTTTGTAAAAAAAAATTCATTTATTTATTAAAAACTTAATGTATTAAAATATAAATATTTATTCAATTATTTAAACATATATACTTAAATTAAGTTAAAAATAAACCGGGTAAACCTTCCGTTTTAATCTCATGTATCGCACGGGCTGAAAGATATTTAGTTAACATATAAATTCAAATTCTGAATCAACTAATCTCCAATTAACCAATAGAAACTCTCAATTTTTCCACCTAGATGGAATTTAATTTTATTGACCAATAGCCCATGTAGCCAATCTTTTTTAATCTTAATTAAATCTAATTAGCTAATAGAAATTATCAATTTTGACAAATAGATCAAATTGAATTTTATTGCCCAATAGAATATTAAAAAATATTTAATTAACCGTAGTCAATATGGCTGTAAATATTAATTTTGGAAATTCCAACCGTTAATATATATTTGGATCTTTTATTTTATTTTATAAAAAAATATTCTTTCTTCCGCAATACATTCTTCTTCTCCGATAGTTTATTCAATTTTCTTTTCCCAGTGGATATTAAATTGATTCGACGATTTTATCGATTGCATTTGCAGCTGTACAAATCGGCGAGAGACGTTTCTAGATTCGCGACAATGGCATTGACGGACATGGATTCAGAGGAGATTCAGATTTTCGCGAATTATTCAGACATCGCCTTCATCCTTTCCAGAATTTTCTTTTTCAATCAAATTGAAGATTCAGAACTTTGTTTTTGAACTATATAACAAATGTTAATATAGCTTAACTCCACCAATCCAAATTCAATAAAATATTGAAAAAAAATAAATTGTTTCTTTCAAACTAATTAATATAAACATAAATATTCATATCATTATTTTAACATTTATATAATAAAATTAAGTTCAAAATAATTTCGGGTAAAACTTTGAGTTTTACTCCCAGTGCATCGCACGGGCTGAAAGATACTAGTTAATTCAATTTAATGTTTCTGTTATTTTTTTATTATACATGTAAAATTGTTTTAAACATTTTATTAAGTAACTACATTTCTTGATATTTAATATATAAAATATTTTTATTTCAATTTTTTTTGAATAGTGTAATTTTTATTAATCGAATAATTTGGTACAAATCTAGGGTTCATGACCATAATTATATTTTCAAATTTTTAGTATTACTAATCATAATCATTTTTATATTTTTTTTTGTAGGGCTGAAATTTCATAATCTTTTTAATGATTCTGATGTATATTTTCCGTTTAAGTAATTTCATTTACAAGTTATTAATATGTTTTAACGTAATATTTGTTGTTCTTTTTTTTTCTTTTTTCGAAAATGGGATAAAAGTTAATTAAATTAAATTTTTTTAATTATCCTGTTTCTTAAATAAATTTTATAATACTTATTTATAATTTTTTAATGTATGATTAAGTATATTTACTATTTTTCTCATATTTTTTTAACGTTTTCCTCTTTTCTTATGATAATTAATGATAACTTCTATATAATATATTTGTTTTCTATAACTAAGAAATTAATTTCTATAAAATAAAATATAAAGTACGTTATAATTAAAGTAATATTAATAAGAGATAATATCAAGTTTATTTGTTTGCTATCATAAATTATTATTTTTAAATTTCAATATCTAAATATATATGGTATTAAGGTATTTAATTAAAGTAGAATTCATATTATTTTTAAAAAAAAAATTGATCAGTAAGGAAACAAAATTATATTATCTTTAATTAAATATTCTTTAATTATTGTAACATTAAAAATTATTTTTGAAAACAACTCTAAGTTCTTAATTATAGTAGTGAAATAAAATATATATTATAAATTAATTTTTAATATTTTACTCATTAATTAATTAAATATTCAGTTTAATAATTATCTCTAAACAATCCGTTTAATTATTTGTTTCACTAAATTTTTCTATACTATATTAAAGAAGAATGTTTTTGCCGCAATTAAATTATATTAAATTTATTCAATAAAAGATTGTGTTTATTTTTTTTATAGAATTATTCCAGATTTTCCGTAACAAAATTAATACTTTGATTATATCATTTTCTAGATTGACTAAATATTTTGTTTCAAAATAAAATATTTTATTGATCATTATATTAGTTCCAATATTATTTCCAAACAATCCATTTAATTATTTAAATAAAAACAATCCGTTTAATTATATAAAGAAAAATCATTTATATTTTTACATAATTATTTGTAAGATTTGCTTAATAATAATAATATACTCAATTATTTTTTCATTAAAGACTGTTATTTGGGAAAGACTGTAAATGTTAGTTTTGACAACAACATATGATGTACATTGTTTGATTGGGTTTCAGGTGCTTGAGTGAATGAATACAAGTGAAATACTCATATTGCGAATGGAGTCGCAAAAACTCATCATCATCATCTTATGCGACTGGAGTCGCAAATCTCGCCGTTCATCATGTGCGACTGTAGTCGCAAAATGTATATCTCCGAAAAATGCGACTGGAGTCGCAAATCTTGCATGCCTCCGAAAAATGCGACTGGAGTCGCAAATCTTGCATGCCTCCGAAAAATGCGACTGGAGTCGCAAATCTTGCATGACTCCGAAAAATGCGACTGGAGTCGCAATTGCTGCCCACCTCCGAAAAATGCGACTTGAGTCGCAATTCACTGTTCCCTCTCATTTGCGACTTGAGTCGCAATTCCTGGCCTACTCATTATTTGTGACTTGAGTCGCAAATCCTGCCCTCCTCTACTTTTGCGACTTGAGTCGCAAATCTTGCCCTCATCTACATTTGCGACTTGAGTCGCAAATCCTGGCGATCACTACTCTTGCGACTTGAGTCGCAAATTCCGGCTCCTTCAACTTTTGCGACTTGAGTCGCAATTTCTTGCACACTCAACTTTTGCGACTTGAGTCGCAACTCTTGCACTTACTACTTTTGCGAAAGGAGTCGCAATTCTTGCCTTCTCCGTCTTTGCAACATGGATTACACTTTTACTACTTCAACACTATCGACGACCATGAAGACGATGAAATGCTGAAGCCTCAACGACGAGTGTTTATCACGATGGAGTTGAAGACGAAGTATTGAGATCGATGGAGTCAAGATATATTTGAAGTTTGAAGTTGATGAAATTGAAGATTCAAGTTTCGAAGATTCAAGAATCAAAGATTCGAGATTCCAAGATTCAAGAATTCAAGTACAAAAAGTGATGTCATCCATGGAACCATGATGTCAGCCAAGCATGTGACCAGTGAGATTGCTCCACATCAGCGCTCCACATGTGCGGCATTACTATATAAACCCATGGAAGCTGAAGACTTTTTTTGACGATTTTGAGAGAACGAAATCTGATATTCGAGTATCGCCATCGTTGTTTACGGCTTATAGCTTTAAGAGTTTTTGGTAGTTGTTTTGTGCTGTGCACCGATAGTAGAGTTATGCGATTTAGCTCTAGGTGATATAGTACTAGATCTTTAGTTCGTTGGAGTGCTGCGTCACTTGGGATACGACTTCTGATCATTTCTTCTACCTTTCTCCACAAGTGTAATAGTTAGTTTTGTCTTTCAATGAAATGAAACTATTACATACCTTTGTCTTCACTACTTAACTACTTTGAGTTCGATCATATACACATTACTTCAAGAGTGTGTTAACGGAGTGTGGTTGAGCGAACGAAGACTGTTTTAAGACCGATTTCACGAAAAGTTGGTATCTTACGTCGAAGACGTAATTTCAATTGGTATCAGAGCGGGACGTCATACGTATAAGACGTGATCCGTTACTTGACTTCATATTTCCGCTACAATGGAGTCGTCTATGTTTGCTCAGAAACCGATTATGCTTACTCATCAGAACTACTCAAATTGGAAAGCCAAAGTTTCTGCTAGAATTAAAGGTTTTGACTCTAGATCTTGGATGGCAGTGTTAGAAGGATGGGAACGTCCGTATACTGAAGATGCTGATGGTGTGAGAATTCCGAAGCCGGAACGTAGTTGGACAAGAGAGGAGCATGACTTGTCTACGGCTAACAGCAAAGCTCTACTTCTTATCTGTGAATGGCTGGACCTCAGTATGTATCAGTTGGTCAAAAATTGCACATCTGCCAGAGATGCATGGGAGACTCTACAGAGAACATGTGAGGGAAGTCATGCAGTTAAACGATCCAAAATCCGAACTATCACTGCCCAATTCCATCAACTCCGGATGAGAGAAGATGAAGATATAAATGACTACTTAGACAAGATCATGAGATATGTGAATGAGGCATGTGAACTGGGAGAAGTCTTTCCTGCTCCCATGGTGTATGAGAAAGTTCTGTCCAGTGTAAGCACTAGGTTTGAAAGCAAGGTGCTAACTATTGAAGCACGCAATGACGAAAATCAAAACTGGGATTATGCTGACTTGATGGCTGATTTAAGAAACTACGACTTGACTCTAAAAGTACGTAGCAATCCTGATATGTCTCTTGTTTATGAGCCAATGACTGCTCTAAAAATTTCTGAGAAGGGTAAGAGTTCAAGAAGTCCGAAGCCTCAGAAAACTCCTTCGAGAAATGAGAAATCTGAATCTAGTTTCTCTGCTGATGTAAATGAATCTGATGATGATGAAGCTGAGGATATTGAAAGGCTAATGAATTCTAACAACCCAGACAAGCTTGCTGTATTGACTGATATAGTCACGTATCTTGTGAAGCAAGATTTTAAGAGGAAGAACCGTGCTCGAAATTTTCGAAAATTTCAGAAGAATTCTAACTTTTTCCAGAACAACTCAGACAACCGAAATCAATCGTCTTTCTCCGACAAGAAGTTTAAGGGGACAAAACTATCCCCATACTCGTCTACTAGCAAGGATGTCTCCAAGATGCAATGCTATGAGTGCAAAGGATATGGACACGTTAAAAATGAATGTCCAAACTTACATCGTAAGAAGAAGCTGCCAGTTAGCTATGTTGTGATAGACGATGAGGAAGTAATTTCTGAAAATGATGAGTCTGAGGATGAAAGTGCCGACGAAGATGAGGACAATGCTCTTGTTGTCACTTTTGATGAAAATTTTGATATCGCTAACTTCGAAGTTGAAAACTTTGAACTTGATACATTCATGAAGGATGTAGCAACGGCCGACAATATCTTTTGTCTGGCCTCTGAGAATCGACCATGCTGTGATGATGAAATTTGTTCGGATGATGAATCCATAACTGAATCTGTTGGAGATGAGATGAACCCAAGTGTATCTCAAACTGTGTATGTGAATGCTGAACTTCTTGCACTGAACGAGAGTCACTCTGAGCTTTCAAAACTCTATGACTTAGCCATCACTGAAAATAACACTCTTGAAGTGTCTTTAAAAGTTCTTACAGATTCTTGTAATGAACTCTCGACTGCTAATCGAAAGATGAGTGATAACGTTGTTGAGCTAAAAAATTCGGTTGAAAAGAAGACGGATGAGAAAAAGAGGTTGAACAACTCTCTAACAACTCTCAAAATCAAATTTGATGACCTCGTCGAAGAAAAACATAAATACTACAAAGAAGTTGTCGAACTGAAAGAAGTATGTGAGAGATTGAGTTCTGAAAACTCAAAACTAAAACTTTCGCTGAAAAAAGAGTCGACTGAAGTTAAGAAACTGCAGACTCTGTTTAAAAACTCAGATGCTGAGAATGATGAACTAAAGTCATCACTGGTGAAAGCTCAAACTGACCTTGCCATGACTGACAAGGAACGATATGTCTTGAAAGAAAAACTCCATATGACTGAAGAGCTATTAAGGAAAATGAACACCAACTCTTCTGTGTTCGACAATGCAGCTTCATATATGAATCCAAATCGATATGGTCTTGGATTTCAGAAAGTTTTTGAATCCATTTACTCAACACCAGAGAAGAAAGATGTGATTTTTGTCAAAGCATCCAACGCTCAGCCAGAAGATAAAAGTAAGGATGACGCCGAATCATCCAAACGAAAGGAGATTGCTGAAGGGAAGAAGATTGCTAAGTCTCCAGAACTTAAATCTAAAAATTTGATCTCGACTTCTAAATCTGAATCTGAGACATATCAATTCCCGAAGAATATTGTCAAACATCCTCGTGGTATTTTACCATATGAGAAGACGTTGCTGAAAAAGTTAGACAAATCTCAGAACGTGAAGAAAAATGAACGATCCTCTCGCACTAAAACAGCTTTAATCAAAACATCTCCGAAGGTTGAAACTCGACAAAGGCGAATGTATGTTTGTCATTATTGTGATCAACCTGGACACATTCGACCTTTCTGCTATAGGATGAAAGAGGACATGAACAGAGAACTCTTGATCTTGAAGAAGAAGTCTGAAATGACTAAGGAAATGAAGAAATCTGTGTCTCCAAATCCGAAGATTAAGCAAACTCTGAGCGCTGTGACTGGGAAGAAGAAGTGGATGCCTAAGTCCCGAAAGAGTGAAGTTAAACTTAACTCCACCATCCTAACTGACTGGAAGCCAAGAGAACTGATTTTCTGCAATGTTGCACTAAATGCCTCCGACTCTGGAAACAAAGGCATATGGTATTTTGATAGTGGTTGCTCCCGTCACATGACCGGAACCAAGAAATTTCTGAAAGAATATGAGCCTATGACTGGCTCCCCCGTGGTGTTTGGAGGGGGAGCTAAAGGCATCGTCATGGGAAAGGGAACTTTGCACATTAAAGGATTGCCACCAATTCGCAATGTTGTTCATGTGAAGGGTCTTGTGGCAAATCTTATTAGCATCAGCCAGCTGTGTGATGAAGGGCTGAATGTTAGTTTTGATAAAGATTCTTGCAAGGTTTTTGATGTAGAAGGGAAGTGCATCATGGAAGGTCCACGTGCTAAAAACAACTGCTATACTACTGAGTATAGTTGTTTCTCTGTGACCGTGGCTGATGAAGTTGATTTATGGCATCAACGTCTTGGACACACTAGTTCTCGAAATCTGAGTAAACTTGTTAAGGGGGAGATAGTTCGAGGAATCTCTCAACTCCCCAAAATTGAGAAAAGAGTGTGTGGAGACTGCCAGAAGGGAAAATTGACAAGGACTTCTCATCCTGCACTACCGACACTAATGAGCACTACGGCTCCTTTTGAACTTCTTCACATGGATCTCATGGGTCCAATGGAAGTAAAGAGTATTGCTAAGAAAGAATATGTGCTGGTGGTGGTTGATGATTTTTCTCGTTACACTTGGACGAGATTTCTTGCTACAAAAGATGAGACTTTTGATGCCTTCAAAGGCATTGTGAAATGGATAAGAACAAATCATGAAGCAAAGGTGAAGAGGATCAGAAGTGATCACGGGACTGAATTTGAAAATGCTAGCTTCAATGAATTTTGTATGCTAAAGGGAATTCATCATGAATATTCGGCCCCAAAGACGCCCCAACAAAATGGGATTGCTGAACGTAAGAATCGAACTCTGCAAGAGATGGCTCGCGTGATGTTGATCTCAAAAAATCTTGCTCGAAATTTCTGGGCTGAAGCCGTCTCAACTGCTGGATATATTCTAAATCGCATAAGTATTCGTTCTGGCACAACGGCAACTGCATACGAACTTGTAAATGGCAAGAAGCCATCTGTCGCTCACCTTCGTGTCTTTGGCTGCACGTGCTATATCTTGAGGGATCGGGATCCTCTGAAGAAATTTGAAGCCAAAGTCGATCGTGGTATTTTTGTTGGCTATAGTCAGAATAGTCATGCCTATCGTGCTTACAATCTCAGAACCAGAAAGGTCATGGAAACTGTAAACATCAACTTTGATGAGCAAGACTTTCTTGGAAAAGATACAGATGAAGACTGGGTGAAAGAAGGAGTTCTGGAGTATCGTACTTTTCCATCTATACCCACTACTGAAGTTCCAGACACTCCCACTCCAAACACTTCACCTGAAGTTGGAGAGTGTAGCCAACGTAACAATGATACTTCATCGTCTGATGGTGAAGAAAGTGAAGATGTCGACAACCCAGCTAATGCTCCCAGAGAGGCACCTCGCCTTATTCAAAAGAAACATCCACCTACTCAGATGATTGGAAGCTTGAATGAGCGCACTACACGCTCAAAGAAACCTACTACATCTCAGGATGAACTATACAACATTTGCACTTCTGCTGTATGTCTTGATATCGGAATCTCTTGCTTCTTATCTCAATCAGAACCGAAAAATTATAAGGAAGCTCTGAAGGATGATCGCTGGATCATGGCTATGCAAGAAGAGTTAAATGAGTTTACTAGAAATAATGTCTGGTCTTTGGTTCCCCGAACGTCAAATATTAATGTTGTTGGAACCAAATGGATTTTTAAGAACAAAACGGATGAGCATAATCAAGTGGTGCGAAACAAAGCTCGTCTCGTTGCACAAGGCTATGCCCAAGTGGAAGGGATAGATTTTGATGAAACCTTTGCTCCAGTTGCTCGCATTGAGTCTATTCGTCTTCTGATTGCTATTGCATGCCATCTCGGCATTAAACTTAGACAAATGGATGTCAAAGCTGCATTCCTAAATGGAGTACTAGAAGAAGAGGTGTATGTAGCACAACCGAAAGGCTTCGAGGATCCCAAGAAGCCAAATCATGTTTACAAGCTTCACAAAGCTTTATATGGGTTGAAGCAAGCTCCGAGAGCGTGGTATGGGTGTCTAACGGACTACTTACTGAAGTTTGGGTTTGTACGTGGCTCAGTCGACAAGACTCTCTTCTTGAAACGTGATGGCAAACATATGATGGTTGCCCAGATTTACGTTGATGACATTGTTTTTGGTGCTACCAGCTCTAAACTCGTGAAAGCATTCACGGAATCTATGTCTTCAACATTCCAGATGAGTCTAGAAGGAGAGCTACATCAATTCTTGGGACTTCAGATATCTCAACGACCGGACGGAATCTTCGTATCTCAAAGCAAATATGCGAAAAATATGGTCGAAAGATTTGAGATGCACCATGCTAAGCCTGCCAAAACTCCCATGGCAACGACTGAACGGTTATCTAAATCGACTAAAAGTCGAAGTGTTGATCAAACTATTTATCGTTCCATGATTGGTAGTTTACTATATCTAACCGCTACTCGCCCTGACATCATGTTTAGTGTTTGTATGTGTGCTAGGTACCAGGCGGATC
This sequence comes from Euphrasia confusa, assembly GCA_954870475.1. Lineage (NCBI taxonomy): Eukaryota > Viridiplantae > Streptophyta > Magnoliopsida > Lamiales > Orobanchaceae > Euphrasia > Euphrasia confusa. Next base: position 23,344,869 of record OX940954.1, read on the forward strand.
CAAAAGAAGATCATCTACGAGCCGTCAAACGGATTCTCCGTTATGTCTCAGGGACTTCTGATTTAGGTCTTTGGTATGCATGCGACACTTCATCAAATCTCGTCGGTTACTCCGATGCGGATTGGGCAAGCGACACTGATGAACGAAAGAGCACATCTGGATGCTGCTGCTTCCTTGGCAACAATTTAGTGTCATGGCATAGTCGGAAGCAAAATTGCATCGCTCTATCGACTGCTGAGTCTGAGTATGTTGCAGCCGGAAGTTGCTGCACTCAATTGCTTTGGCTGAAGCAGATGTTGAATGATTATCTTATCGAGAGTGCTCCCTTGGTGCTGTACTGTGATAACCAAAGTGCCATCAAAATCAGCGAAAATCCTGTCCAGCATTCTCGCACTAAACACATCGACATTCGACATCATTTCATTAGAGATTTGGTTGATCGTGATATAGTCAGTCTACAGCATATTTCAACAGAAAAACAGCTCGCTGACATCTTTACCAAACCTCTTGACTTTGAGAGATTTCAAACTCTAAGAAATTCTCTCTGCATGTGTTCTCTCTAAGAGTTCACGAAATTTTTGAAGTCTGAAAGAGTAGTTTCTTTACTTCTGAATACGCACTCGGATTTGTCGTGGATTAGTCTAGTCAGACAAACATGGATTCGAGGCCGCTTTAGTCTTCGGACCCAAGTGTATTTATTCCGCTGAATGCAAACATGTGAACTTGGCATTAAACTCCCATAAGTTATCATTTGCATAGATCCATAATACCAAGTAACGGAGGACGCCGGATCACTTTGTCCGCCGGCTCCCCTCTTCGAAAGGTAGCACATGGACGCTGATCTTTAAGACACTCTACCTCACACTTTGGAGGACGCAAGTAAACCTTGCTCCCCTCTGACTGCTGTAATGAGTGTCTGCTGCATTTCATTTAAAGCTATAAACTCGTCTAGAGGTCGCCGGTTCCCCCGGCTCCCCTCTGATTGAAGTAATAAGCTAGTCCCAAGTGGAGTGCCTTAAAAGTTCACCTTGCATTCATGAATTAAAATCTCTTGTGCGGTGCAAACTCAACCAATATGTTTCGACGAAACACGAATGCATCCTTGTGATTGTGACGAAGGACAAGTAAACATGTCTATCAATATACTTCGGTCCGAATCACCGGTTTTTAATATGAGAGTTTTTCCTTATACCTCAAAGCTTTTATCACCTCGTGTGAAATTTTTGGTTTTCGGAAAATGATGAAAATGTGGATTCTTTTCTGGGAAAATATTTGCTCTTCACTGCCTCGTATCACCGCTTAAATCTCCACTAAAATGTTTTTGAATGTGTGCAGTGTGTTGAACGCTTGAATACTAACTCGGGATGTGCTATTTTGTTTGGTATTCCTATAGTTCATGTTCAGCGTCTCGTGGAGTTCAAATTCCTAAGGCAATATTTGAGTGTAGCGGCATCCAGTGCATAACTCCTCATGCATGATGATCTTGAACGAAGTCTTGCAACTCTGGGCGCACAACATCTCATTCGCACACCAGCGCTTGCGAACCAAGTCGCACGCCAGGAATTGCGAATCCAGTCGCACCTCCAGCAACGACGTGCGACTCCAGTCGCACATATCACTTGTAGCATGATCAAACACCTCTGCTCTACACCTCGCCTCACCTCAGCTGTTCAACACAAATGATACAACACACTTCATCTCCGTCAACCCTGCCTTGCGACGATAACCAACCTTGTGATCCTTGCTCGTCGCCAAAAATCCTTGAAAAATTTCGAAAATTTTTTGAAAATTTTTTTTACTTAGAAAATTTTTCAAGATTTTCGTTTTTATTTTTTTATTATTTTTTTTATTTTTTTATTATTTTTTATTATTATTTTATTCATTTTTGTACTGATGGGCCAATTTTGTACTGTTTAATGGGCTTTTTCGCAGGTCTTTTTGATCCAAGACGAGCAGGCCAAACTTTTTCTATATAAAGGGCTTGAAAACTTGGATTAGGGTTACTTGCATTCTAAAAATCTCTAACTCTTACACTCGTGCAACCTTGAGATTGAAGTTTGAGATCGAAGTTTCTGTGTTTGAGGTTCTTCGTTCACGCAACCGGCGTTCGACGTTGTTAGTCTCGATTCTCTAAGTGTTAGATCTCTGCTACTCTAGCTTCGCACATCAGGTGCTGTGGTTGTGTTACTTAGGATTTCTAGAATTCCTATCTCTCTCGCTCCTACTCTTGTAATGTCGTCATCCACTGGAAACCTGTTTGATGAACTTGACAAGGAAGTTTTGGAATCTCTTCGCGACGCATGGAAGAATGCACCGTCACCTGACTCACAGAAGAAGGCTCTTCACGCCTTACAAAAACATATGGACAAGATGGATCGTCGTTCTGGCAAGTCCATCTCTGATACTCCAACTGTTGACTTAACCAAGAAACTGAAACCTGCTAGCTCTGTCTCGCAGAAGTCCGGAAAAGAATCTAAGATTGGTCAGGGACCTAAGACCCCTCTTACCTTCCTGCGTTGTTTCAAAGGCACCGTATCCCCTGCTGAGTATCGGAAGTTAGTGGATGATGGGATCATGACTGAAGACGGCAAGAAGATAGTCAAAGTTCCCTCCACTGCTGAAGTGGTTAAACCATCTGTTTCTGGGTCAGCAAACATACCCAAGAAATCAACGTCATCTGACGTTGTTGAACCTAAGAGGTCTAAACCCTCTGTCTCCACTGACTCGTCTAAGTCCAGACAACGAGCTTCTGGCCCTGCTGATAAAGGGAAGTCTGTTGTCCCTGGCTCTTACATTCCTCCTATCGTGCCACACTCTTCTGGCTCGACAGGAGCAACTGCTGATCAGATTTATGTTATGAAAGTTGAAGACTGTGGGCCTCCCTACAAACCAGATTTCTTTACTGAACGTGCTGAAAAACGTCTCACCCTGATTGAGTCCCTACCCATACTTGAAGATCGTCAGGTCCGGGTTGCTGACTACGACAAGTATGGACTCTCGAAGTTTTTTGAGGATATGACCCTCCTTGAGTCTGTGACTCAAACTTACAGATTCTCTCCTCCAATCATTCAGAAATTCTATGCGAACTTAACCCCTGACTTTGCTGATCCATCACACAAGATGTGTGGACGGTTTGTGTTTCGTGACAAACTCTACACCTTCCGTCCTCTGAATATTAACAATTTTCTGAAAAGACTTGAGATTGAAGGCTCTTGGAAGTTTCCTTCTAATGACGATAGAATGAATGCACTGAAGATTGGTTCTTTTTTAACCAAAGGCAAGGCAAGAACACCTCTCCCTACTCCTAACAAACTGTCGGCCTTCTATGGTTCTCTGCATAGACTCGGGATGACAAATTGGGCTGCTCACCCAGATGAGAACTATCTTTCTCCTAAGCTCATGCATATCTTATTCCGAATTGGTTGTGGTGAACAAGTTGATCTCGGTGAGATCATCTTTGCTGATATCTGCAGAGTGGCCAAGGCTTCGAATGATGTTCTTCGCCAGCAGTCTGACCTTGAAGAGGTGCGGAGAATTCATCTCACTCACCCATGCTTAATCTATGGGATGTTGATTGATCAAAAGTTCATTCCAATGACGGAAACTGAGAAGAAGGTAAAGAAAAATTCTCATATCAACATCACTCCCACCTTCCTGAAAAATAGAGTGTATGATCTTCCTTGGACTAAATACGTCAAGCGTGAGGATGTTCCTGATCCTATCACTCCACCACTCTCTCCTAAGTCCTCGAAGAAACGAACGCCAACTCTAAAGCTCGAACACTCTGATGTCAAACGCACAAAGACTACATCTACTCCTATCCCAAGAGTTGTTCCTCAAAAGTTCGGTCCCCAGTCTGGCTTGCCCCCGCATAAAAACCCTTTTCATCCGATACACAACTTCCGCTCTGTTGTTCCCTCTGCTATTGTTCATCGTTGTTTCACAACAACGAAAACCTTGGAACGTAAACAGGCTGCCCATGCCATTGCTTACAATGAGATGGTGGATGCTCAGATTGAACAGAAGGAGGCTCTGGATGCTCTTCACCAGATAACCCATCAAGGGGGAGGTTTGGGTGGGTCTGCTGGGACTAGTGCTGGCTCATCTGTACAGAGCCTGAGTAACACGTTTATGTTTGAGTTGATCAAGGATGGGATTAAGGAAGCCGTTGCTGAGCTAGCCAAGTCTAAGGCTGTGGACACTGATGATGACAGTGTTCGAGAGATGATGGCTGGGGAAGTGTTTTGAATTGATGAGGAAAGGGAAAGGAAAAATTGTTGAATAAGAGAAGATTGAAAGGAAGAAGAAAGTTGAGAGTTCCACACATCCAGAGGTATCGCCCGCGATGCCGTCTGACGGCTTGAAAGATGTTGATGAAGAAGTTAACATTGAAGATCTTGATGATGAAGATGACGATCAGAGGATCAAGATCGGTGAAGATGAGTTTGGGGAATATGAGATCTATGGAAAATCCCCCTCTGCCTCTGAAGCTGAAGATGAAAGTGATGCAAAGACAGATGATGAAGCTAAGTCTGGTGATGCTTCACCAATGACTACTCCTGTGCGCTCACCCACTCCAGCTGACTCACCAAAGGGCTCTGAGTTTGCATCTCAGTGATGCTGATGCTTATGATCTTCTGTTGTTGAATTTTGGACTATCTTGTTTTTCTTGTTTTCGTTCATGCATGCATAAGACTTGAAAATTTTCCATCATGCATGGCTTTCATTTCTAGTTTGTTGAACTCAGCTCTTTGATGTTTTTGAATGATTATTCTGTTGACTAAGTTTTTTGGTTTTTCATATCTTATCTCTGATGGTTGTTGAATGTTTTGTTTTACCGTTTTCTTTTTACTTAGTTCTTTTTTTTGATATGCCTTGTTTGAGGGGGAGTTTGGGTGGTTAAATTTTCTAACTCTATTTCATATGGGTTGTGCCAAAAAGGGGGAGATTGTAAATGTTAGTTTTGACAACAACATATGATGTACATTGTTTGATTGGGTTTCAGGTGATTGAGTGAATGAATACAAGTGAAATACTCATATTGCGAATGGAGTCGCAAAAACTCATCATCATCATCTTATGCGACTGGAGTCGCAAATCTCGCCGTTCATCATGTGCGACTGGAGTCGCAAAATGTATATCTCCGAAAAATGCGACTGGAGTCGCAAATCTTGCATGCCTCCGAAAAATGCGACTAGAGTCGCAAATCTTGCATGCCTCCGAAAAATGCGACTGGAGTCGCAAATCTTGCATGCCTCCGAAAAATGCGACTGGAGTCGCAAATCTTGCATGACTCCGAAAAATGCGACTGGAGTCGCAATTGCTGCCCACCTCCGAAAAATGCGACTTGAGTCGCAATTCACTGTTCCCTCTCATTTGCGACTTGAGTCGCAATTCCTGGCCTACTCATTATTTGCGACTTGAGTCGCAAATCTTGCCCTCCTCTACTTTTGCGACTTGAGTCGCAAATCTTGCCCTCATCTACATTTGCGACTTGAGTCGCAAATCCTGGCGATCACTACTCTTGCGACTTGAGTCGCAAATTCCGGCTCCTTCAACTTTTGCGACTTGAGTCGCAATTTCTTGCACACTCAACTTTTGCGACTTGAGTCGCAACTCTTGCACTTACTACTTTTGCGAAAGGAGTCGCAATTCTTGCCTTCTCCGTCTTTGCAACATGGATTACACTTTTACTACTTCAACACTATCGACGACCATGAAGACGATGAAATGCTGAAGCCTCAACGACGAGTGTTTATCACGATGGAGTTGAAGACGAAGTATTGAGATCGATGGAGTCAAGATATATTTGAAGTTTGAAGTTGATGAAATTGAAGATTCAAGTTTCGAAGATTCAAGAATCAAAGATTCGAGATTCCAAGATTCAAGAATTCAAGTACAAAAAGTGATGTCATCCATGGAACCATGATGTCAGCCAAGCATGTGACCAGTGAGATTGCTCCACATCAGCGCTCCACATGTGCGGCACTACTATATAAACCCATGGAAGCTGAAGACTTTTTTGGACGATTTTGAGAGAACGAAATCTGATATTCGAGTATCG